>JALPQD010001058.1:115956-170870 GCA_023101885.1 Typhlomys cinereus | reverse complement strand
TCATTCCCAGAACACTGATCATTTGAACTCTTTTTTCAGTTCTTTATAAAATATGTCTTCTAAGACATAGTGTTCTTTTTGTCTTTAACATTTTATTTGTAAGAGGGAGGGAGATGAAAAGAGAGAGGGGTAAGAGAGAGAGGCTGCAGGTAGATATCAGAGGTCAACTTTCAGAAGTCAGTATTCCATGTGGTCTCCAGGATCGAACTTGGGTTGCCAGGTTTTCCATTCAGCCACCTCACTAACTTACTCTCTTGCTGGTCCTGGAGTCTTTTCTTAAAATGATTTCTGAGTGTATATGTATGTGCACATGTTCCTGTGTGTGCACATGTGTGTGTGCAGGTACATGTGTGGAAGCCAGCAGCCCATATCCGTGTCTTCTGTAATTGTTCTCCACCTTATTTCTTGAGACAGGGTGACTTCTGAGCTTGTTGAGCTGGCTAGACTAGGTGGCCAGTGAATCGCAGGATTCTTCTTGACTCACCTCTCCAGCACTGAGATTCCAAGTGCCTTCCTGTGCCTGGTTTAGGAGAGTTCTGGTGATTAGATAAAGACCCTCATGCTTATGCAGCAAGCACTTTGCCTTGGAGTCTTATTGGAGCTATCAAAACTATGAACAGAAGGGACTAGATACTCTATGCCGACCATGTTAAAATATTAGAACCTCTTTTACTCTTATTAACTGATAATCTATCTGACATATCTCTGCATGCCTGGAGATGGGGAAAGACAAAGAGCCAGACATCACACAAGCAGACATGATGGTACACACCTGTGACCCAGCCCTTGAGAGGCCGAGGCAGGAGGATTAGCAGTTCAAGTTCATCCTCCCATGCATAGTGGTTAAAGACCAACCTGGGCTACAAGAGATACCATCTCTCAGAAATGAAGAGGCCGAGGTAGACGTGAAGAAGGAACAGAATTTCTTCAGTCAGAAGTGGTGTGGGCTGTGCTTTCCCACATAGCTTCTCACACCTGCCCCACTTCCACACTGTGGAAGATGTCATCTCTTTGTTAATTCCTGCCAAGCGAAGAGAATTTTGCAGAATTAAAACATGGACTGGTGAGGGAGCAGAAAGGGGTGTCAAAGGAAAAGACATAAAAAAGAAAAATGTGGGAAGAAACACACAGTCAGGGGATACCTCAGTGGGTACAGACACTGGCTTCGGAAGCACACACTGAGTTCCATCCCCAGAATCCACGTGAGGGTGGATCAAGACTGAAATCCACAAAATTTTCTCTCACTTCCACAGGCCTCGAGGCAAACACACATCCTGTATTCACACAGCCTATATGTACAATAAGTAATAAATAAAAGTAAAAATAAGAGCAAGGAAGTCTCCAGAAATATTTCATCTCTCACAGGGAATTAATCATAGTACTGGGCTTTGTGCTCAAACCTTCAGATACAAACGTCATGTCTAACTTTCTATTGGTTTCCTAACACAGCAAGGAAATGAAACATTTCTGAACTACAGCTGTCAAAACACAACCTATATTACCTGTACCTCACCCTAGGGTTTGGTACAAAACCCACAAAGACAAGCTAGCAACGCTGCTTTCTTCTGAGAAGCCTGCTCATGTCTTCAGCTTGCTTCACAACCAAACTTCCTCCCTAGCTGAGCGTCGCGGTGCACACTTGTAATCTCAGTACTTGGGAGGTGGAGGCAGGAGGGATCTCAAATTTCAGGCTCACCTATGCTACACAGTGAGACTGAATCTCAAAACGAAGCCAAACAGCTCCCTCCCTGTCCCGTGCCGTGCTTTGCCTCTGAATTCTTTCTTCTGACAGTGACAAGAACATGCACACCGGGTAGTGGTTCCTGAGATGTCCCCAGCTTTCTCTACCAGGGACAGCATTCCCTTGAGGATGATGGGATCCAACGCCTGACTGGGCTGATGGAGAAGGGAGCTGTCCATGGTGACCAAAACAGCCAGTTCTCTGTAGCACTCACTGCCTTTGCTGGCAGGCTGACCAGGAGAGGAGGCGCAGAACTATTTGCTAGGGCTGGATTTGGGCAAGTCCCGGGCACAACAGAGTGGCTACCTGTGTTCTCAAGGGCCATCTAGTCTGGCAGCACTTTTTGAAAGCAGCATGACTATCATATTTTCTAGTGGAAGCACATTTGTGAACTGGAAGGGAATGGATCCCTGGCTGAGAGGTGCATTTTCCTAAGAGTCAGGGCAGTTGAGGGAGGGGTGCAGAAGGGCAACAGAGCCTTTGGCCTTGGGTATGCAGGATTTTTTTTCAGGGTGGTATGGTGGCTCCTATGGAAAGGTGGAAAAGTTGGTTCAGAAAGAGGCTCTCTCAGTTGAGAATGTGGGGAAGGAGCCTGCTCACAAACTTGGTGACCTGCATTCTAGCCCCTGAAATGCTCTTGGTAGAAGCAATGATCTGACCTCCACCTGTGTGCATGGCACACATATCCATGCATGCCTTCTCTCTCTCTCTCTCTTTCTCAAGTAAGCTTTTTCAATTAAAGAATAGGAAGGAGGGGACATGCCTGTAATCATAGCACTTAAAAGTTTAAGTTAGGAGAATTGAAATTTCCAGGTCATCCTTGGCCTGCTAGTGAATTAGAGGCCAGGCTAGGCTACATGACCCCCTGACCCAAAGAAAACAACAAAAAAGAGGGTATAAGTCTAAGATCTATTAGTTTTGGGGATCCTAGAAGAAAAATAAGAGGAAAGAGGAAGCTTTTGTGTATGTAAGTTTGACCAAATCAAGTGAATTTGACAGATGATGATTGGGGTTCACTATCGCAAATTTATGTTTACATGTAAAGATCCCTGCACTATATGCCATGTGAGACCCTCAAAATGAAGCACAACCCTTCATACAAAACAAATAAATAAAGGCTGACAAGATGGCTCAGAGGATAAAGGCATCTATACATACACCTGATAGCCAAGTTCATCCCTGAAGCCCACATGGTAGAAGGAGAGCGCTGTCCCCTGACCTTCATCATGTGCACTGTGGCACACACCCACCTGCCCAGTCTCCCATGCTCTCAAATAAATAGATACATAAAATATTTTTTAAAAAGTAAAAAGAAAACATAGAGCTGACAAGATGGCTTAGTGGTAAAAGCACTTTGCCACCAAGTCTGATGACCTGAGTTTGATTCCAGAATCACATCATGGTGAAAAGACAGAACTTAATTTCCTCTCTCTCTGTCTCTGTCTCTCTCTCTCTCTCTTTCTGTCTGTCTGTCTCTCTCTCTCTCTTTCAGCATTTGTAAGTGGGATCTGTTTTCTGAACTCAGGTCTTTCTGCTTTTGAACCACAAGTTTTAACCTCAGAGCTATCTCTTCAGTTCCAAGAATTTTCATATTGTCCTATGCCCTTCACAAGCCCTGACTCCCCAAATAAGCAAATAAATAAATTAACAAAAAGAAAAAAAAAGGAAAACACAAAAAAGCAAACGCAAAGAAAAATGGCTGATATCTGAAACTGATAGACTTTACACAGAGTTACAGAGAGAAGATGCTTGCAAAATGATTAGATTTTGTCCAAGATGGGCATAACATAGGATCTCCATAACCAGGGTAGCATGTTACTACTTTTAAAATTAGCATTAAATTAATAGGCAGTATATTTTTCCCCCTGGCTCCTTGGCACTTTTTTAGTCCTGTGGATTGAATCAATAGTCTCTTACTAAGTGCTAAGTATACACTGAATTGGCCCCTAAAATTTCTAAATTTTTTCCGAGGTGATTGACCCCAAGACCTCCTACATGCTAGGCTAGCAGATAATCAACTGAGCTACTGTCCCAATCTAGAGAGACAGGATCTCACTGTATATCACACGCTGGCCCACAACTCTAGAATCTACCAGCTTGGACTGAATATTAGAACCTGTGTCTCAAGAAATTCAGATAAATAAGCATAAAATTCTAAAGTAGAAATTTTTTAAAGAAATGAGTAAAACTAGATTTCTTAAAAAAAAAAAGCTTTGGGGAACATTTCATTACATTAAACAAACCCAAACCTTGGGCATTGGGGGTGGAACAGTTTTCTGTTGCTATCACACTTTACCACCTTCTGATTGAGTTAAAGAAGAAAAGTTTTATATTAACTCACAGTGCTGGAGGTTCAAGTGCCAACAGGTTGATGGTTTTTCTTCCTGGTGAGTCTGAAATGGTCTATGCAGGAGAAGCAGCAGACAGCAACTGTGAGTTTCCTCGGGGGTCTCTCCCTTTTTATTCAGCCAGGGAATGGATTAGGGTGGAGAGGTTCCACCCTAAGGAGGCATCTACTCCTGTCATCCTATCGTCAAAGGCCCCGCCTTTAATCCTACCTCCAAACACTAGCCACACCTACCCACCTGCATAATGCTCCACAACTGGGATTAAATTTTCATTTTTGTTGTTTTAGATGACCCCTTTTATTTTATTCGTGTGTGTGTGTGTGTGTGTGTGAGAGAGAGAGAGAGAGAGACAGAGAGAGAGAGAGAGACAGAGAAGAGACAGAGACAGAGAAGAGGACAGAGAGAGAGAGACAGAGAGAGAAAAGGCACTGTTTATGCCTGTGGAAATTAAAGGCTGACTTTGGGAATAACACTGGATTGCTTCTATTTGCTTTCTTTTGAGATTTTCCAGAAATCTAATTTGCACCTTGCAGGCCCAGCGAGTGGGCTGCCACCATTTCTACCTGGCATTTTTACTCCGATCTCAGGATCTTTTGCTTGTCTGGCAAAGGCTTTACCCCTGAACCATCTCTCCAGACCCTGATGGCACCTTCTTATTCTTCCTCCTCTTTTTTTTTTTGAGGTATAAACTAGAGTTTATTAGAGGAGAGAAAGGGTGGAACTCATGGATCCTACATGTGGAGTGCCATGAGGGGCAGGTGCTCTGGAGAACTCGGGGACTCCAGGCACGTAATCCATGAAGGGCAGGGAGCTAGAAATGGACTCTTGGACTCCACTGTGGAGTGTTGAGGGCCATTTTAATCATATTTTATAACTAATACATTTATTTGAAAGAGAGACACAGAGAGAGAGGGAGACAGAATGCATATACATGCAATGGCACATGGGCAGAAGTCAGAGGACAACTTTTTTTTTTTTTTTTAGAGGACAACTTTTTGAAGTCAGTTCTTTCCATCTACCAGGAGGGTTTTCAGGAACTGACCTCAGGTTCCCAGGCTTCCCTGCAGGTACCCTCCCTGTTGAGCTGTCTTACCAGCCTTAGATGGCCATTCGTGTTGCCCACGAAGGCCTTAAATTCCTGGGCCTCCTGCTTCAGCCTTCCGAGGGTGGGGACAACAGATACTGGCCACCACACCAGGAAGAAGGATTGCACTGGAAAATGTGAAGCCTTGGGAAGGGGACAGTGGAGCCAAAGGAAAACCAGAGCAATCATGTGGACAGTGACTAGGAAGGAAAACAACCTCCATAATAGCCACAAAGGAAGATCTACAAAGGAAAAGTGTCTGGAGAAATATTTGGAAGGGAAAGTCAAGAAAGCATGGGGCAAATGGAAAATATCAGACGATCAAAAGAGCACGTGATCACGTTGTTAGTTGGAGTCATGCATAAAGGCGGTGGGTGTAGCCAGCC
The DNA here is from genome assembly GCA_023101885.1 of Typhlomys cinereus. Taxonomy (NCBI): domain Eukaryota; kingdom Metazoa; phylum Chordata; class Mammalia; order Rodentia; family Platacanthomyidae; genus Typhlomys; species Typhlomys cinereus. Next base: position 165,311 of record JALPQD010001058.1, on the reverse strand, counting down.
ACACTACTTGCCTCACATATAAGACCCTGGGTTTGATATCTAGAAACCCTCTCACCGAAACAAAAAACCCTACAACAGCTCCCTTCTTCCACCCTCTCTTCAGGTCTTGGGAAATCAAAGCTGGTCTCCAGCTGCTATGGAGGTGAAATGATTCTTCTGCTTTCACCTTCTGAGAGCTGTATTCCTGTAGCATTCTATCTGAGAAAAAGTTGTGTGCATGCATGGCATTGAACTCAGGAGAGCCTTTGAGAGCAGGGGCCTTACCCTGCCTCACCCTGCCTTTGAAGCTCTCTCCCTGATCCTGAGTACAGGTTTTACATGTTACAGCCATGGGAAATTTGGGCTTTTTGCTGTTCTTTTTTTCTTCCTTCCATTTTTCCTCTTTCATGTATGTATGAGGTATGTTTTGCATCGATGGTGCACATGGATGGGTGTATGTCCCTGAGTGCACTTCAGTGTGTGTACACTTGAGTGAGTTGTATTTTCATTATTGTTCACTTCTAGGAAATATCGAATTTCCTTTTTGATTTATTCCTGAACTGAATGTTCATTCAGCATCATAGTGTGTAGTTTCCAAGAGTTAGTGTATTGTCTGCTGTTTGTTGTGTTGCAGATGTCAAGCTTTAGACCATGGTGGTCTGATAGGGTACAGGCTAAATTTTCAACTTTCCTGTGTATGTGGAGATTCATCTTCTGGCCTAATATGTGGTCCTGTTTTGGAGAAAGTTCCGTGCGTTACTGAGAAAAATGTGTATTCCTTGGTGCTTGAATGGAAAGTTTGATAGAGATCTGTAAGGTCCATTTCAGTAAGCGTTTGATTTAGTTCCAATGTGCCTCTGTTAAGTTATTGGCCTGTTGATCTGCCCCACATTGAGAGTGCAGTATTGAAATCGCCAAGTATTATCATTTTGGGATTGATTTCTTGTTTTAGACATTGTAGCATTTGCTTAGTGAATGTGGAGGAGCCCATATTAGGTGCTCGTTATATGTTCAGTATTGCGAAGACTTCCTTGTGCATTGTATCTGTGACTAAAATGTAGTGTCCTTCTGTATGTCTTGTGATTTTCTTCAGTTTGAAGTCCACTTTTTCAGAGAGCATAATTGCTACCCCTGCTTGTTTCTGGGTTCCATAACCTTGAAGAATTTTTGGACCCGCCTTTTGCTTTTAAAATGTGCCTATATTTTGTGGTGGGATGTGTTTCCTGAAGGATGCGGATGGATGCATTGTGATTTCTAATCCATGTTTACAACTTGCATCTTTTCATTGGTGATTTGATTCTACTGATATTTAGTGTTATAATGGAGAAATTACTTTAAAATTTTTTTCAACTCATACAAACTTGATAGGTACCCCATTCCCCTCCCCCCTCTACCCTCCCTGGATCCTCCTTGCTCTCTCCCCTCATTTTCCCTTCATTTTCTTCCTCCCACCCTTTCTCCTAGTGCCCCCCTCAATTCCTGGAGCCTCCTTTAGTGTGCATGTCAAACTTCCCTCTGGGTTCTCCTCTCTGATGAGGTGTAAGAACTCAGTAGCATTCCCCAGAGCTCTTTTTTGTGTTCCCCTTTAGTATATTAACACTATTGTGGCTATTAATCCCTTGCCTCTAAGGATCTTGGAACCTGTGATCCATGCTAGACTTCGGGGATCAATGACCTGTTGGTCATTGTGCAGGTCATGCAAAGTCCTATTACAATTACTTCGGCCTTAACCTGTGTGGAATATCTTACATATCGTTGCTCCTCCCCATCTTTAGGCTCTTACAATCTTACCTCCCCCTCTTCCGCAGATTTCCCTGAGCTTTGGGATGGGGAGAGATTAGGCTGGCCTAGTTCCGGGTGGTTGATATAGAGTCTCTGATGTTCTGGATTATGGTTTGTTGATTTTTTTTTTTCAGTTTTGCTGCTCCTGGAATGCCTTTCACTCTATCCTGATGGGTATTGGATATTGCCCCCTGGCTAGAGATAAAACCTGTTAAATTAGTGTCTTGTTATAAGAGTATATTCAAAGGTAGATGTAATAAAAGTAGGAAACCGGTATGAGAGAGGGTCAATCGCCCATTTGTGAAATGGTTACTTTCTATCTGCCAGACTATATGCCCTCCCCTTCTGATAAGATCATATCCCATCTGTTGTAAATTATCAGGAAGGAAAGTCTGTGAACTTAATCAGATGTCTCATTACTTACTTTCAGTCCTTGATGGTGGCCTATTTGCTCTGTTGTACCATGGTCCCCTCTCTTCTTGTTAGTAGTGTGTCCCTCCTTCCCCATCACTCCTGTTCATAATCTTTGCAATTACTGTAGGTATTACAGAGATTTATCTTTGAGTGTCTCTAAGTAGGTTTGGTACTAGGAGCCACCTATTAGGGAGTACATATGACACTTAATTTTCTGTGTCTGGGATACTTTGCCTCAGTATAATTGTTTCTGATTTCATCCACTTCCCAACAAATTCCATTAGTTTGTAATTTTTGATGGCTGAGTAGTACTCCATTGTATAGATGTACCACATTTTCCTTATCCACTCATCAACTGTTGGACATTTGGGTTGATTCCATGACTTTGCTATTGTAAACAGTGCTGCTATGAACATGGTCGTGCTTGTGCTATTGAGGTGAATTTTTGCTGTATGGGAGGTTATTCCCAAAAGTGGAATCGCAGGGTCATCTTGCATTTCAGTCCTTTAATTTCTTTTTCTATTTTTATAAATTTTTTATTATTATTTATGCTCATACAAACTTAATAGGTACACCAGTTCCCTCCCTCTGTCCTCCTCCCCCCGAACTCCCTGATCCCCCTTCCCTCCCCCCTCCCTCCTTGTCCCCCAGTGCCTCCCCCCCAATTCCCAGAGTGTCCTTTATTGTGCATGCCTGACTCTCCTCTGGGCCCCCTCTCCGATGACATACAAGGACCCAGTGGCCTTTCCCTGAATCCTTTCCCGTGTTCCCCTTAACCATAGGAACACTACTGTGGCTGTCAATCCTTGCCTCCAAGGATCTTGGTGCCTTTAGCAGATGCTAGACTTTGTGGGGTCAGTAGTGTGTTGGACATTGCGCAGGGCACGCAAAGTGCAATTATGATTGCTTCGGCCCTAACTTGTGTGGAGTATCTTGCAAATCATTCCTCCTAATCCTTGTGCTCTTACAATCTTACTGCCCCCTCTTCCGCAAATGTCCCTGAGCTTCAGGATGGGGAGAGATTAGTCTGGCCTAGTTCTAGGTGGTTGATATAGAGTCTCTGAAGTTCTGGGTTGTGGTTTGTTGATTTTCTTTTGCAGTTTTGCTGCTCCTGCAATGCCCTTCACTCCATCCTGATGGGCACTGTACCCCCTGGGTAGAGACAAAAAGCTGTTCAACTGGAGTCATGTTATAAGAGCACATTCAAAGGTAGATGTAATAAAAGTAGGAAACCTCAGTGAGGGAGGGGTCAATCACCCATTTGCAAATTGGTTCCTTTTTATCTGCCAGACTATATGCCCTCCCCTTCTGGTGAGATCATACGCCCTCAGTTGTAAATGATCAGAACGAACGTCTGTGAACTTAACCAGGTGTCACATTACTTACTTGCAGTCCTTGATGGAGGCCTATTTTCTCTGCTGTAACATGGTCCCCTCTCTCCTTGTTTCTGGTATGGCCCTCCAACCCCATCCCTCCTGTTCATAATCCTTGCAATTACTGTAGTATTACATAGATTTACCTTTGAGTGTCTCTAGGTGGGCTGGGTGGGTTTGGTACTAGGAGCCACCTATTAGGGAGTACATATGGCACTTAATTTTCTGTGACTGAGATACTTCACTTAATATAATTGTTTCTAATGACATCCATTTCCTGGCAAATTCCAGTAATTCATCATTTTTGATGGCTGAGTAGTACTCCATTGTATAAATGTACCACATTTTCCTTATATATGTCTTGTCAACTGTTGGACATTTGGGTTGATTCCAAGACTATGCTATTGTAAACAGTGCTGCTATGAACATGGTCGTGCTTGTGCTATCCACGTGAATTTTTGCTGTATGAGGGATTATTCCCAAAAGTGGAATAGCAGGGTCATATGGCATTTCAATCTTTAACTTTTTTAAGAATCGCCAGAGGGCTCACCAGAGTGGTTGTATAAGCGTGCATTCCCACCAGCAATTTGATGTTGCTTGTATTGTGGATTTTTGCCATCCTGACCGGGGTGAGATGATGTCTCAGGGAGGTTTTGATTTGCATTTCCCTTATAGCTAAAGATGTAGAGAATTTTTTAAGATATTTGTTAGACATTTCAATTTCTTCCCTGGTAACGTTTCTTCTAAGTTCCTAGGCACATTTTTTAATTGGGCCATTTGTTTGCTTGGTGTTTAGTTTTCAAAGTTCTTTGTGCACTCTGAACAGTAGAGCTCTATCAGATATGTGGTTAGTGAAGATTTTCTCCCATTCTGTGGGTTGCCTTTGTGCTCAAGTTACAATCTCTTTATCTCAACAGAAGCTCTTTATTTTCATAAGATCCCATCTGTTGAGTGTTAGTTGTAGTGACTGTGCTATTGGATTTCCGATTGGCCTAGTTCAATCAGCTTGAGGGAGTTCCCTACCCTTTCAACTAAAGTTTTTATAGTCTCTGGCCTTATATCGAGGTCCTTGACCCATTTGAAATTAAGTCTTGTACATGGTGACAAGTACAGGTATAGTTTTAATCTTCTGCATGCAGATAGCCAATTTTGTCAGCAACATTTGTTGAAGATGCTATTCTTTTTCCATTGGATTTTTGGGCCCCTTTGTCAAAGATCAAATGGCTGTAGTTGTGTGGGCGTATATCTGGATCTTCGACCCTTATCCATTGATCTATGTGTCTATTTTGGAGCCAGTACCAGGCTGTTTTTGTAATTATGGATTTGTAGTATTGACTAAGGTTTAGTATGATGATACCTTCAGCAGTGTTTTGTTATTCAGGATTGTTTTTGCTATGCCAGGTCTTTTGTGCCTCCGTATGAATTTTGAGATTGTTTGGTCAACCTCTTTAAAGAATTGCTTTGGGATTTTGGTTGGTATAGCATTGAATCTGTATATTGCATTTGGTAGGATGGTCATTTTTATGATATTGATTCTGCCAATCCAGGAGCATGGAAGGTCTTTCCACCTTCTGGTGTCTTCTGTAATTTCTTTCTTTAGGGTTTTAAAATTTTCATTGTAAAGGTCACTTACTTCCTTGGTTAGGTTTATACCAAGGTATTTCATTTTTTTAGGGGCTATAGTAAATGGGATTGTTTTAGAGCTCTTTCACTTCTTTCATTCTGGGCATATAGGAAGGCCACTGTACGTTTATTTTGTATCCTGCCACCCTGCTGAACTTCTGTATTAGTTCCAGGAGCTTCCTGGTGGATTTTTTGGGATCACTCAGGTATAAGATCATATCATCTGCAAATAGAGATAACTTGACTTCTTCCTTGCCAATTTGAATTCCTATTATCTCCCTATCTTGTCTTATGGCCTCAGCTAAGATTTCAAGTACAATAGTGAGTAGAAGTGGTGAGAGTGGACAGCCTTGCCTGTTCCTGATGGAAGCGGGAATGCTTCAAGTTTTTCCCCATTGAGTATAATCCTTGCTATTGGCTTGTTGTATACAGCTTTTATTATATTGATGAAGGTTCCTTCCATTCCAACCCTCTCTATGGTTTTGATCATAAAGGGCTGGATCTTGTCAAAGAATCTTACACCTTTGGATCGTGTCAAAGCTTTTTCTGCATCTACCAAGAATATCATGTGGTCTTACATTTTGGACTGGTTTATATGGTGAATTACATTTATTGATTTGTGTATGTTGAACCAACCTTGTTTTTTTTTTTTTTTAAGAGAACAAGGAATTTACTTTCTTACGACATTCCGGGTACAGTTCTCAGTCCAGCTTGATGGGAGAGCATGCACCAACACCAGGGCTGAGGGAACTGACCACATCATCACCACATAAAGGCTGAGAGATAGACAATCCTTACTTGCCAGAGCAGCATGTCTGGCCAAGTATACAGAAGAATGCTGACTCTCTCAACCAGCTCTCCGTGATTTATGCAGGGCCTAATCCCTCCCACCACAGGCTGGGCCTTCCCCATCAGTTAGATAATCTCTTGCAGGTTTGCTCTGGGCTTAACTCAACCATCAACTCTCTACAAATGTGCCCAGAGCTTAAACCCTCAACAGTCAAGTTGACACCTGTGCCTAACTATGACACTCCACCCCTTGTCAACTTGACACAAAAACATAGCACTTTTAAACTGTAACCTTCAATCCTTGTCCCCATAGGTGTTAAAATATAAATACATGGACAATGTTTAAAATGTTCTCACTAAAACGTCAGTTCCAACATACTAAAAGTTCAAAGTTTTTGAACTTTAAAGATTATTAATCAGAAGAAATTAAGTACTTTAAAACAAAACATTAAAAAAGAAGGATCTTAAAACAATAAGAAAACATTAAAAAGATCAAAGTCCAACAAATCACCGCATCCTATACTTCATGTCCATCTTCTGCCGCTCATCATGTAGTCAAGGTGGCTCAAAAATTCTAGGCAATCCCAGTCGCTGTTTGCAGCTTAAAGTTGTAAAAGCAGAGTTCCGCTGAACTAGGCTGAATCTCCACTCACAACAGTCCTCAGCATACATCCCACGGTTCTGGCATCTCCAAGTCTCTGGTTTCACCCCTGCAGCTATACGTTTCACCTTCTCTCACAGGAACTCTACGCCTGCCACTTGGTGCCAAGTTTTTGCTGCTTTCCATGAACCCCTCAAACTGTTCACCAAAACCAGTGCCACCTGGGGGACGCTGCCAGACTCTGAAGCGAGTTGAAACATAGCTTAGTCCACTGGAGCTACAGCTGTACCACCTTTAACGTGCTGACGATGGAAAAGCCTCTTAGGCAGCCAAACATCCAAAGGGCAAGAAACGGCTTTAACTTGGGCTTTCGGCCCCTGAAGGAATTTGAATTTCCAAACCACGACCTTGCTATACGGTTGTTTTCACATCTTCCACCATCCCAGTGCAAGTCACTAGGTTTTCCTTCACTGATACACATTTCTCCAACAGCAGCAGATATTCTGCTGCCTGCCCTTTGCACATGCAAACCTTCAAGGCTGCCAACACAGCTCTCCTCTGTCAAGCAAACCAGTCCATTGTCTTTAAATTCAGCTTTACCAAAATCCTTGTTCCCCTCATCACAAATTGGGCCCAATCTCTCTCAGCAACTGGCCCACTAAACTTTGAAGAATGGTATTTGTAAATCCACGAAGTGAAAATTCTCAAGCATTTCCAACGTTGTCCAGCAGAACCGTTCAAAAGCCACAAAACCCACATAGTCAGATTTATCAGCAACACCTCACTTCCTGGGTACCAAATTCTGTTGCAGTCATCCTGCAACATTGCTGATAAATCACCATGAAATGACGTAAGGGAACAAAGGTTTATTTTCTTACAATTCCTGTGAACCATCCTTGTGTGCCTGGGATAAAGCCTACTTGATCCCCATGAATGAGCTTTTTGATATGTTTTTGAATCCGATTTGCTCAGACTTTGTTGAGAATCTTTGCATTTGTGTTCATCAAAGAGATTGGCCTATAGTTTTCCTTTTTAAGTGTATCTTTATTAGGTTTTTGGATTAAGACAATATTAGCTTCCTAGAAGGAATTTGGTAGTGTTCCTTCCTTTGCTATTTGATGGAACAGTATAGGGAGTATTGGTGCTATTAGCTCTTTAAATGTCTGATAGAACTTGTGCTGAATCAGTCTGGTCCAGAACATTTTTTGGTGGGAAGATTCGAGATTACCTCTTCGATTTCCTCTTATGTTGTAGGACTGTTTAAATAATTGAAAACTTCCTGATTCAATTTAGGTAAGTTGTGGTTAGTTAGGAATTCATCCATTTCTTTCATGTTGTCAAATTTCACAGAGTATAAGTTTTTGAAATATGACATTATAATTCCCCGAATTTTTTGGGTATCGATAGTGATAACTCCATTTTAATTTCTAATTTTGTTAACTTGGGTTTTCTCTCTTGCTTTTGGTTAATTTAGCTAGGGATGTATCAATCTTATTGATTTTTTCAAAGAAGAAGCTTTTTGAATGGTTTATTTTCTGTATCATTTTCCTTATCTCAATTTCGGGTATTTCTCCCCTGATTTTGCTAATCTTCTCTCTTCTACTGCTTTTGGGATCAGATTGCTCTAGACTCTAAAGCTTTAAGCTGCATCCTTAAGTTACTTATTTGTGATGTTTCTATAACTTACCTCTTAGGACAGCTTTCATTGTGTCCCAAAGATTTTGAGAAGATGTATTTTCATTATCGTTTGCTTCCAGGAAATTTTGAAAGTCCTTTGTATATTTTATTTTTCATTTATTTATTTTTCCGCTCATACAAAGGTAGTAGGTACCCCTGTCCCCTCCCTCCTGCCACCCCTCTCTGAATCTCCCTGCTCTTCCCCCCTTTTCCCCTTCTTTTCCCCCTCCCTCCCTTTCTCCCAGTGCTCCCTCCCCACAACTCTGAAGCATCTTTTAATGTGTATATCAAGCTTTCCTCTGGGTCCTCCTCTCTGATGAGGTGTAAGGAACCAGTGGCATTTGAATTTCCTTTGTAATTTCTTCCTGAACCCAATTCTCATTCAGCATCATAGTGTTTAGTTTCCAGGACTTAGTGTATTTTCTGTCGTTTGTTGTGTTGCAGATGTCAAGCTTTTGACCATGGTGGTCTGATAGGTTACAGGCTAGAATTTCAACTTTCCTGTATATATGGACATATGTTTTGTGGCCCAATATGTGGTCTATTTTAGAGAAAGTTCTGTGTGCTGCTGAGAAAAATGTGTATTCTTTGGTGTGTGGATAAAAAGTTCAATAGAGATCTGTCAGGTCCATTTCAGTAAGGCTTTGATTAAGTTTCAATGTGTCTCTGTTAAGTTTTTGACCTGTTGATCTATCTCCTGTTGAGAGGGCGATGTTGAAAACCCCTAGAATTATTGTTTGGGGGTTGATTTCTTGCATTAGACACTGTAGTGTTTGCTTGATGAATGTGGAGGAGCCAGTATTAGGTGCATATATGTTCAGTATTGTGAAGTCTTCCTGGTGAATTGTACCTGTGACTAAAAATGTAGTATCCTTCTGTGTCTCTTATGAATTTTTATAGTTTGAAGTCCACTTTGTCTGATAGCATTATAGCTACCCCTGGCTGTTTCCTGGTTCCATTAGCTTGCAGAATTTTTAACCAGCATTTTATTTTTAGGATGTGCCTATCCTTTGTGGTGAGATGAGTTTCCTGAAGGCAGCAGATTGATGAGTTGTGATTTTTAATCCAAGTTTGTAATCTGTGTCTCTTGATTGGTGAGTTAATTCCATTGACATTTAATGTTATAATGGAGAAATTACTTTTATTTTTTTATTTTTTTTAAAGTGCAGTTTTAAATTTTATTTATTTTATTTGTGTGTGTGTGTGTGTGTGTGTGTATCAGAGGCACTGTGTGTCCCTGTGGAGGACCAAGAGTGACTTCAGGAATCATCCTGGATTGCTTCTACCTCCTTCTTGCTTCACTCTGCAATTTCCCAGTCTCTACACATTAGGGCCAAAAGTGCAGGTTGCCGCGATTTCCACCTGGCGGGTTATATGTGGGACCTGGGATGTGAACTCAGGACCTTCTGCTTGCAAGCCAGAGTCTTTACACCTGAGCCACCTCTCCAGCCCCGAGAAATTACTTTTAATTCTGACCACTTTTTATATTTAGTGGCTTTCATAAGTGTTTTATTTGGCTTTTAAGTTTGGTGGTATTATACTTCTCTTCTGTCCTCCTGGATATGCTTGTTCTTATCTTCAAGCTTAAGTATCATTTGTAGCATTTTTTTTGAAGGCCTGGTTTGGTAGACATGTAAGCCTTCAAGTTGTCTCTGTGCTAGAAAATTTTTGTTTCCCCCTCCAACTTGTTAGATTGTTTTGCGGGGTATATCAGCCTGGGTTGACATTTTTGCTCATTCAATATTTGAAACACATCTCTCCAAGCTCTTCTTGCTTTTACTGTTTCCACTGAGAAGTCATTTGTTGTATTCATAGGTTTACCTTTAAAAGTGACTTTTTTTTTCCCCTTGAAGTTCTCAGCACCATTTCTTTGTCTTGATGTGGAGTGTTTTAACTATTATTTGCTGTGGCGAGTTTCTATTTTGGTCATATCTGTTTGGGGTGTGGAAGGCCTCTTGTATATGAATGGGCTTCTCCTTTTTTTAGATGAGGCAAGTTTTCCTTGATGATAGTTTGAAAAAATTCCTCAGGTGTGGTATTTTGGGATTCTTGTTCTGGTATTCCATAAATACGCATGTTAAGCTTCGTCAGGGTGTTCCATGACTCTTGAATATTTCTCTCAAGTATCTTTTTGTCTGTAACAACCTCTTCCATTGAGCCTGTTAATACTCCCACTTTGTCTTCAAGATTTGAAATTCTATTTTCTGCTTCATTTGTTCTGCCTAATAAGACTCTCTGTTGAGTTCTGGGTTGAGAATAACTTGTCTTTTAGTTCAGTTTTAAACTCTGCTTGAGTCTGTTTTAACTGCTCTATGCCTATCTTTGTTTCTTGAACTGTTTTGCTCAACTCCTCCAAGTGTCTGTTGTGTTCCTCTTCTAAGTTGTTGATGTGGTTATTTAACTCCTCCCAGATTTCCTCTTTCACAGTATTGACCATGTGATGATCATGCTTTGAAAGTCGTTATCTTGGGTCAGGCTTTCTTGGCTATTTTCTGTGGATTTATTCTGGTTGAAGTTTATCATTATGGGGTTAATTCTTTTGGTGAGAGATTTGTTTTCTTGGGTTTTGTTTCTCACGGATTTACACTTTGACTTAGCATTTTTGTTTTACCTCTTAAGACCTTTTTACAATTCTGTATGTTTTTGACTGAGCTGAATTAGTTGGTATCACTATTCTCAGGCAGTTATTGCTAGTGTTTGCCTTGGTATTGGTTACGCTTGTTGTTATCATTATTTCCTGGATGAGGCTATTAGTCAGTACAGGGAGTGTACAGGGGGTGAATATTAGTATAGTAGTGCACTTTTACGATTTAGTACCTTGGTGATATGTGAGGGTAAGTGGTATATTCCCTGACGTTGTATGTGTTTTGGGAGTGGCTATATGGAAAAGTTACTCTACAGTAAGTGATAACTGAAGGGAACAGGATGGTAAAAAGGGGGTTTATTTATCTTTGGGCTGGATGTGGAGAATTTGTCCCATGTAATAGGATGAATTTAGAGGATTCAGATGTGTGCCCTTTGTCCCCTAGAGCTTTGCTTGGGTGTTCTTTGGAATCTGTTGAATTCTGATGAGCAGTGTGTCCTCCCTGGACTGGGGCACAGTGTGTCCTTGCTGGATTGCACGCATCCCAGGTGGGCGGGTGGAAAGGTCAGAGGTGCTGGCAACGGGTGCAATTAACCTGGAGACCTGGGGTGTGGCCTAGGGGTCTTCCCCAGCCTGGAGAAGCGTCTGCTCTGACTCGCTGGTGGGAGGAGCTGAGACAAGTGGGTTACCTGGGGCTTGGAGGAGAGCTGGGGATGTTTACCTGGGGCTCAGTGTGTCCTCGCTGGATTGCTGCATGTCCAAGGTGGGAGGGTGGAAAAGGGAGAAATTACTTTTAATTCCTGACATTTTTTGTGTTTAGTGGCTTTCATAAATGTATTACTTAGCTTGTAGGCGTTGGTGGTATTATACTTCCCTTCTGTCCTCCTGGATATGTTTGTTCTTTCCTTCAAGCTTGAGTATCTTTTCTAGCATTTGTTATAGACCTGGTTAGGTGGTCATGTAAGCCTTCAGGATGTCTTTATGTTGGAAAATTTTTCTTGCACCCTCGGTCATGGATGATAGTTTTTCTGGGTTCACATTTGTGCTCATTCAATACTTGAAGTATGTCTTTCCAAGCTCTGGCTTTTACTGTTTCCATTGAAAAATCGTTTGTTATTTTAGTAGGTTTACCTTTAAAAGTGAGATTTTTTTTCTCTTGAAGCTCTCAGCACATTTTCTTTATCTTGTATGTGTAGTGTTTTGACTATTCGCTGTCTTGGAGATCATGCTTTGAAAATCATTATCTTGGGTCTGGCTTTCTTGGCTGTCTTCTGTGAGTTTGTTCTGGTTGGATTCCATCATTATGGGGTTCATTCTTTTGGTAGGAGATTTGTTGTCTTGGGTTTTTTTTCTCATGGATTTGCTCTGTTACCTGGGCATTTTTGTTTATCTCTTATGACCTTCTTTTTGTTTCTCTGTGTTTTTGACTGAACTGAATTAGATAGTATAACTACTAGCATCCACCATATCCGACCCACTGCCTGGGTCAGGGTCCCAGGCAGAAAGGCAAAGAGGCTAGTTGGGGCACAGAGATGACCTGGGGTCTGAGGTTTGGTTTAGGGGCCTTACTTGAGGATCAAGTAATCAGCCCTGAGGAGCAGGGAGTCCACACTGAGGAGAAGAGAGTCTGCCTGGGTCAGAGTCTGGGGCAGAAAGGCTATTTTCATGTCTTAATTCACAATCCCACTCTCCTCCTCTTCCTCTAATAACCCTTCTTCTCCCAATCTATTGTTAGGAGGTTTATTTTCTATCCACCTTCTTTCCATTCGCTCTAAGTGTATGCAGAATAGTTCTTACTACTCTGTGGTTGTTCCTACCCATTCAGTGGCCTCAACAGTGGGTGCAGTGGACCAGTCCCCAGGAACCGGCTGAGCACTTCAGTCCTCTGTTGGGAACTGCTGGATGGGCACAGAGGACACTTGCATGCCCTCGGACCAGTTGGTCACCTCAGGCTGCACTGCTGTGAACTCAGGCTCGGGCATAGTCCCACTAGCCCTGGATGTTCTCCTTGGTCCCAGCCTTTACAGAGGTGGCCTGCTCTTGCTTCTCGATCACTTCAGGATCTCCGTAGAAGTAGAGATCAGGCATGAACTCCCAAGGGTGTTGCCGGGAGATGGAGCCTCACACACGCAGATCTTCCCTGGCCAGCATCCACCATATCAGACCCACTGCGTAAGCTCCCTTGTTGTTGCTGGGGATGGCCATGTCCACCTAGCAAAGAGGAGACACAGAGGGATGGTGGCAGGTGGACATAGGACGCCTCTGTAAAAGGTTGGTGGTCTGCCCTGAGGTCAGTTATCATCAGAGACTTGGCTCTTGGAAGGCTGCCTGGATCTGGTTAGTGAAGGTCCCAGGAGTGAAGCAGCCAGTGATTCTGGTGGCTCCCATGGCAGCGGCAAACTTCAGCATAGTGCACTGGTGGGTGTTCCAGGTGGAGTTGATGCTGACATCAGCGGGTTCTCAATGGCTACAATGGCAAGAACTGCCAGCAGCAGCTTTTCTCAGGTCCTCTTGAGACTGATGATACAGATGCCATCGCTTTTTCCTTTTGTAGATTTACTGCTCCATGTGGAAGTTGGTGCCACCTAAGTGCGTTCCTGCCTCGAGGAACTTGAGACATCCTCCTCTTTCATTTTCAGGACATCCAGGGCTTCAGACATTGTGAATTCCCATTTAAGTTACTACAGGAATGAAGAACAACTCCACCCAGTATGGACACCTGGCCGGGGAGCACTGCAAGCTCACCTTCTATTTTCATGTCTTTTTGCATGTGTGGTCCACTGGGTTTTATCTGGCTTGCTGTCATGGTTAGGCACAAGGGTCAACTTGAGTCTTGAGAGTTTGAGCTCTAAGTACATTTGCAGAGAATTTGTGGTTGAATGAAACCCAGAGCAAACCTGCAAGAAATTGTCTAGCTGATGGGGAAGGCCCAGCCCATGGTTGGTGGGATTAGGCCCTGGAATAAAATACAGAGAGCTGGTTGAAAAAGTGTATCCTTGGTCTGACATGCTGGTCTAGCAAGTAAGGATCATCCCTCTCTCAGCCTCTATGCAGAGATGGTGTGGCCAGTTTCCTCAGCCCTGGTGTTGGTATGAGCTCTCCTGTTAAGCTGGAATAGAAGTATAACTGCATAATCATAAAAAAATGCCTCTTTTACCCTTAAGACATTTGATGGTGATTTATCAGCAACCATTCAGGTGAACTGCAACACTTGAAGGTGATGACTTATGCTTGAGTAATTTCTGAATCACGAATCGTATAGCAGTGGGTAGACCCTTGAGGAAAGCATCTTCCATTCCTCTTACCAGCATTATCCCTCATCAGTCTCTTGGGGGTATGGAGCTTTTTGAGCTCTTTCTCCTTCCACGACGAAATGGTGATAAGACAATTCCCATTCGGGTCTTGTGGAAATTCACATAGCTGCAGGAATTTGTGGATATAACAGTCCCATCATGTCCAGAAGATTAGGTCTAGTCTCACCCCTGATCCACTGCAGACTCTTACACTCTTCCTGTTCCTTATTCCTCTATGTTCCCTGAGTCTTGGGGTAGAAGTAGGGGGACTTGGATGTCCTGTTCAGGGCCAAGTAGACTGCAGTCAGTTGTTTTCTACACTTTGGCCAGCTGTGCTTTTCTGTAATAAACTCTTTCTCTTATGGAAGGAAGCTTCTAGGTGAGCACTGAGTACTCTTCCAATCAAGGGACTTCTGGAGACTACAGAGGTAAATGGTCAAAGAGCAGCTGATACCAGTTGTTTTATTGTATCAGTCAGGGATCTCTAGAGTCACAGAATCAACAGAATGAATATATAAATACGGAATTAATTGAGTTGGCCTAGGAGATATGGCTGAAGTAGTCCAGTGGGCGACGGCTAAAGGCTGAAGGTTTCCGAGAGGATCTCTAATCTCCCTGGAGAGTTGGAGGGTGGAAGAAATGAAGAAACCGGTGGCAGGCCAGAAGATCTTATCAAGCACAGCCTCAGAGTCTCTCTTCTAAGTCTCCTGCACTATGGTCCTTTTATCTGGCCCATTACTGGGAGGTTCCAATGAAATCTAGAGAGGTTGGTTGATTATCCAGATAATCAATTCAGATGGTCTCAGCTGATCTTACCAGGTGTGGTCTCAGTTGATCTTAGTTAATGACAGGTGCATTAACTGTCACACTTGTTTTTCTCATTATCATCTGCTCCTGACTCTGAGGTTGCAATTATGCTGCCATCTGACCCCAGCTCTTACAATTCTTCAGCTGATGTTTACCAATTAATTCAATCTCCTTGGCATAGACAGATCTTAAGACAGTTGACAGACAGGCTATGATCCATGAAGGTGTGGAAAGGACCACAGAGTGGCTGACCATTCAGGGTTTGGCGACCCGTTTCATCTTTAGAGGCTAGAGGAGGCCAGGACAGGCTACCAGATCAGAAGAGAACTGGAATACAGTGCTCTCTCTGTGTGGGAGCACTCAAGCTGCTCAGGACAGCAGAAAATAGCCAAGGAGACAAGGGAGGAAAAGGGATTCGGAAATCCAAGCGCCAAGTGAAATGCACTAGGTAACAAGGCTGAGGAAGGGGAGATGGCTGAGTAGGTAAAAGCTTTGCTGTGTAGACCAGACCACCTGAGGTAGATCCGCAGAGACAAAGCTGGAGCCAGATATGATGGGGCACATCTGTAATCTCATCTTCTACCACATGATGGAAGGTACAGACAGGACAATCAGGTGGAAGTTCATAGGCCATATTGCATGCACCTGCATGTAAGTGGGGAGCTATCCCTTCCAGAAGCATTATGAGTTTTGAGGAGAATAAGACAGAAGCAGTGAGATGCATTATACCATATCCACAGAGGCTGCTCATTTTTTTTTTCTTTTGGCAAATGAATCAATGTACATTATAAAAGCATCAATTCAATACAAGGTTAAATAAGAATATTCAGAACTTCTTTGTTTCCCTACAGGACCAAGGCATATTTTTCTTATTCATTTACCAGAACTGTGTCTTATATGGAATAAATAGAGTGCTCTATAAATGTTTTCCCATACTATTCACATATGGGACATGCATCAAAATATATGAAATCTTCCAGCAGGATTGCATACCCTTATGAATCCAAGAATTGGGGAGGTAGAAACAGGGGGATTAGTCCAAGGCTAGCCTGGCTTACATGAGATCCTATTTCAAAAAGCAAACAAGAAATATCTGGAAAGCCTTTGGTAATGAAGACCTTTTTTAGGTCTTCCTAAGGCAGGTGGCACTGACTGTGTCTATATAGGCAGAAGGGTGACTTTGGGAATCACCGTGGATTGCTCCTATCTCCTATTTATTTTTGCTCTGGAGTGTCCCAGGCTCTGTCTTCTAGAACTGGAAGTACAGGCAGCTGTCATTTTTGCCTAGGATCCGGGATCCTAACTTAGAACCGTCTGCTTTCAAGGCAGAGGCTTAACTCCTGAGCCATCTCTGTGGCCCTGTTTGTTTTGTATTTGAGGATATATCTCTATAGGTTATCCTTGTATTTGTGGGACAACACAAACATAACCTCCAAAACACCTTTGGAAACATTAAAGGGCAAGCCCAAGTGTATCTCAGGGGTAGAAGTTTTCATGTAGAGTTCTTGGACCCAATCCCCAACACCTACCCTACTTTCAAAAAGAAAGACGAGGACATAACAGAAAAGAGGTAAGGTCATAATAGAATTTTAATAGAGAACATGAAGCATATATACGTGCTCCATTTGAAGTACAAATACATTACAATGGAAAGCAAATAGCTTTTGAAGTTGTGACAGGAATGCTGAGTCAGGTTCAGCCATGTAGACCTGTCCCTTGCTGATGACGTCACGTTACTTCCCAGCATTGCAGTTTCCTTATTAATGATTAGAGCAAGAGGTATTGGGAAAGACAGTCGGGTTAGAACACACTTCTTAGGCTTCCCACACTTTTTCACCAAAGCTGAATAGTCCACACAGCTGAGGAGCAGCTGGCTCAGCTCCTTCGCTCTCATGGGGTGGATGCTGCAGCTGCAGTTGGCTAGCCCCACACCTCTAGTTGTGGGGAACGGATGAAGGTCCTTCTACTGTGGCATCTGCGGTGGAAGCTCATCTTGCGCTTTCTTTTCCAGGTTGCTGAATCTTGTGATCCATTGATGCTGTTTTTTGAGATTCTAATGCAGAGACACAGCTGTTTGAAGTCTTTGGAACTCCATTCCTGGTGATGGACATTTATACTGTCCTCCATGGGGGGAGTTCTTCCCTGGGATTAGAAGGCAGTGCTCCATGTTCTGCTGCCCTGAGGTGGATCTTGGGAGCATAGTAATTGATTAAGAAGCAATGCACACAAGTTTGGACATAAATATGCAGGGGTAATATATAAAAATTTTGCAGTCTAGTGCATTGCTTCTGTCTTAGATTCTTCCTAAATCACACTTCCTAAGTCCAACAAATGAGCAGAACATATAGCAATCATCAAGTTCATAATGTCACAATTAATAAAAACTGAAGGTTTGTATTTGTAGCACAGTGCTGACAATATATGTTCAACACGTCCGGGGACCTGGCTTCCTTCCTCAAAAGCAGAAATGTGGAGGAAGACGGGACAAAACCCATTTTGTGTGCCTCAAAGGTGTTTTTTTGGGAGGAATCTTATTTTTCATTTTGCAGTTCTTGCAAAACAAAAACAAAAACTTGGAGCTTTCTGCATGATGCGTGGATGTTCCACTATTGAGATGTAGGGGTGATATTCACTTTGTTCAAGTGGAGGGTCGTATGCTGTGGCTGTGACCTTGGCTGACCTTGAATTCCTAGGGGTCCTGTAGCCTCAGCCTTCTGGGTGCGACTCTTACGTCCTAAGCCACTCCCAGACTTTTGGTGTCTTTTGCTGTGCTTCTTCCTGGACATTTCTTTCGTATATTTCTTTCTTTTTATAGAAAACCAATGCTTTATCTGAAAAAAAAAAGATAATGAGATTGTTAATGGAGGAGTAAGGATGGCATTGGCTTCGCTATTAGTTACTTTTGGGTTGCTGTAAGCAAAGTCTTTTGACACAAACAGTGTAAAGGAGGAAAGTTGTTTGTTGTGTTTTGTTTTGGGCTCAGGATTTCAGAGTATTCAGTTCATGGTCACTGCCCCAATTGCTTAGCGCCTGAGACTAGGCTCCCATCATGGAGGGAGAGACATGGGGAGCAGGAGGAAGCAATATAGGAGGTTCCAGGGTAATGTAGAACCCCCCAAACACACCCTCAGTGCTCTACGTACCACAGATACCCCCCTCCTATTTCTGTAAGCTCCTGATAATACCATGGATTAGATCAGATCCTCTGGGACCCAGTCCTGTCCAACTGAGCCTATAATACATGGGGTTCTGGATGGCATGGGAGAAAGGAAGAGAGGGATGGGAAGAGAAACTATACATGCATGCCGTGGAACATGGGTGGGGGTTAGAGGACAACTCTCCTTTCACTATGTGGGCTTCCAGGGATTGAACTAAAGTCGCCGAGTCTGCCAGCATGCTCCTTGTCAGTTCTGTACATGTCATTTCCAAACCACAACAGTATACGTAGGTAATAACAACACTACAAGAGTGACTTTGTCAGTGAGGAAATAAGCTGCCATACCTGTTTATAGGTGATGTTAAATTCAAATGAGAGCTCCAGAAGGTCTGGTATTGTGAGGCTCTTGGTTGATTTAAACCTCGACCAAAGGGTGGTCATGAGAGATCTGCTGACTCTTTTCCTGGGGCTCAGCTCCTTCGTTCCCTTCTGCATTTCTTTCAGCGTCTCTTTGAAGACCTTCTTGTGTTGTTCTTCTATTTCTCCTCCTCTCCATTCCTGCTGTTTCTGTGGGCAGGGATGGTTATTTGGATGCTGTGAATTTTGTTCCCGAAGTGGGGGTGGTTGGTTTTGTGAAACCAGACCTGTGGGAGAGAAGTTGAGTTGTGATGAAACTTGACTTTTAGATCACAGGCAGCGCTCTTCAGTGTGAGACTAAACTGGACTTTCCTAAGATAGCGATGTGAGTCTAGTTACAGATGACAAAGGCAGAGTCTTAAGCATCTCAAGTTCCAGGTCAATCTGGGCTGTTTATAGAGATTACATTTCAAAAAAGGGGAAAAAAAAAAGATAGCAATATCTACATTGGTCTAAAGCAGAAGGGAAAAGCCCAAGGGGAAAAAAGCATTGGTAATGTTGCCAAAATCAGTGAAGATTTTTATGAAAGTGTGAATGATGAGAGAAGTTGCTGCGCTTTACAAGGCTGAGTGACCTATTATACCCTCAATGATACAAATCCAGAGCTAGATTAACTTAGGCCACTTTAGTCTCTTTAATTTACCTCTGCATGTGACCTGCCATCCTGGTGACTCTTAGGTGCAATTCTCTGGCGTGTACAACCACATGAGGTGTACCACCTAAAGGCTAAGAATGTCATCTGACAGCATCTGTAGACTGTAACAGATATCTCCCTGCTAGGCTGTAATCTGGCCAGCAGATGTTTCCACTAGTGTGTTTGAAAAATGTCCTGATGGGGGCTGGAGAGGTGGCTCAGGGGTTAAGCCTCTGCCTTGCAGGCAGAAGGTCCTGAGTTTGGATCCCAGATCCCACATATAGACGCCAGGCGGAAGTGGGGGTGGCCTGCGCTTCCGGTCCTGGTAGGGCGGAGGCTGTGAATCCCGGGGCAGAAGGAGGTGGAGGCGTCCATGGTGGTTCCCGAATTCGTCCGTGGTTCTACACACACAGACACACGCGCGCGTGCACACACACACAATTGAAAAATGTCCTGATGTATAGTTGCCTTTTTCTGACATTTAGTGATTTTGAGCATAGCCTGAGCTACTGGAGACACTGTTTCAAAAACCAACCGAAAGCACAAAAGACGTAGCCAGGGTTGGAGAGATGGCTCAGGAGCTGACCTTGTCTAGAAAGCAGAAGATTCTGCGTTTGGATTCAAGGTCCTGTGTAAAAAATGCTATCTCAAAATGGTCGTGGCTTGCATTTCTGGGAGAGCCTGGGAAATCCCAGAGCAAAGCAAAAAGGAGGTAGAAGCAATTCAGGATGATTCCTGAAGTCACCCTTGGTCCTCCACAGGGACACACGATGCCCTCTGATACACACACATACATAGCCTATAAATGAATGAATGAACAAATAAAGTTTTCTTAAAAAATGTAGCCATACCTCAAACCCGAACACACAGGGGGATTGCCAAAAGTTAGAGGCCAGTCTAAACTACATAGTCAAACTCTGAAAAAAAGAAAGAAAGAAAGAAAGAAAAAACAAAGAAAAAAAAGGGGGGCCAGTGGGAGAGTTGGATACATAAGGTGTGGACTCTCAACCTGGTCTCCTCAGCTGGATTCCGTAGACCCAGCCCACATAGTGAAAGGAAAGAACTGGCTGCTAAGGAACCTGTCCTTGATTGCTACTCCTGCACTTCCATAAGCAAACACAGGCTTCCTTACACATAAACATACATGTAAAAAAGAAGAAGCTATATTCTTAGTGTTAGCTCACTGTGTTTGGTAATGGTGAAGCACTTTCTGAGTGTGTAAAAACATTTTTTTTTTTATTTTAGCTTGGCAGTTCATGTCTATTTAACTTCAACTTACCGGACAATTCCCAGTTCACGGAGCTGTCTTGGCTAGCCAGGTATTGAGTCATGACTGCTTTGCTTTGTGTTTTTCCTCTTAGAGGTTCTGATTTTTAGCACTATACAGTTTTATCCAACAAAAGCCCTAAAAGAGATTGAAAAAAAAGCATGTTATTATTATATTTAAAACTGTTAGAGGTTAAATGGATTTTCTATTTTCCAGAATGTTTCTTTTTATTTATTTTATTTCTTTATTTGTGTGTGAGAGAGAAAAAGACAGAGATAGAGAGACAAGAGACACACAGAGAGAGAGAGAGAGCTTCATGTGGGCTTCTGAGAATCAAACTTAGATCTTTAGATTTGCAAGCAGGTACCTTACCTGCTGCACTATCTCCCTAACCCTTCCCAGAACAGTTCTAAATTTAAAAAATATTATATTTACTAAACTTCCAACTTGTACTTTGTTGCTCTGTTTTTCTCAAAACATAGTACTTTTAATTAGTTGTAGTTCTAAGAGGATTCAACTCAGGGTTACAGAACAAGTGAATCATATGTGCTATCACTGAGTCACACT
Source organism: Typhlomys cinereus (assembly GCA_023101885.1). Classification (NCBI taxonomy): domain Eukaryota; kingdom Metazoa; phylum Chordata; class Mammalia; order Rodentia; family Platacanthomyidae; genus Typhlomys; species Typhlomys cinereus. The sequence continues at coordinate 144,347 of JALPQD010001058.1, read as the reverse complement.
GTATCCCTTCAAAGTTCTGTATTCTCTGTCCTGGTTTGGAAGACATTCTTAAAGGAGGATTGTTAGCTACAGTACCCTTTTGCAAAGCCTCCAACTTAGCCAGATGTCATTTTTGGAAAGACCTCCCTAGTAACCACTGGACAACTCCTTAGCAACTCCTGGGACACCAACAATTGAGACCCCACCCAGGGTTGTCATCTTCTGCTTTCCCCTCCCTATACCTACCAAGCCATGCCATCATGACGGCTCTCTCCATATCCTCCCCAACCTTAAGCTCTCTTTTCTGTTCTAATGCTCTCCCACCTTAAGGCTAAAATATGACTTCCTTGGCCACCAGGCCCTCGACTCTAAATAAACTCCTATTAAATCTCTCTCCTCTGTCAGTTTTTCTTATGCATGGACCTCCAAGTAGCATCTACATGTGGTCAAAGCTGCTCTCCATCCTCTGCCCACCGACTTAACAGATTCAACTCAGAAAAAGAACACTCTGTGTGGACTGAGACATTTCAACCTGATCCTTCACCTGTTTGCATTCACATGAAATAAGTCAATAAGTTAGGGGTTCTCACAATAGTGTTCCAATACTAAAGGGGAACAAAAAAGAGCTGTAGGGAATCCCACTGAGTCCTTCCACTTCACCAGAGGGGACGACCCACAGGGAAGTTTAAGTTTGACATGCACACTAAAGGATGCTCTAGGAATGGGGGGAGTGAGCACTGGGAGAAAGGGAGGGAGTGGGGAAAGGAAAGGGAAAAGGGAAGAGGGAGCAAGGGGATCCAGGGAGGGTGGAGCAAGGGAGGAGAATAGGGTACTTATTAACTTTGTATGAGTGGAAGAAATGAATAAAAAAATTAAAAGAAAATAAGTTGGGCATTCTGATAAATGCCCACAATCCCAGCACATTGGAGGCAGAGGTAGGAGGATCAGGAGTTCAGGGGCTGCTTATTACATATTACTTGATATTACATACCAAGTAGGAGAGCCTGTTCCCAAAAACCAAAGAAAATAGACAGGACAAATCTGAATTTTTTCCCTCTAGCTCTTCCAGTGCATCCTAGATGTTTTCTGCTTTTAGGTCGTCCATCATTTTTATCCTGGTGCAGCTTGCTCCCCTCTGTTACCTAAATTTCACCTTTCTTATACAAAAATTAGTCTCCAGCCAGAACTGCAAGCACCTGCACAATCAAATACACAGGCTTCCAATTGCCTGGACTACTATTTGGAAAACATTAGGAAAGTTCTTACAAAGTAGTGGAGTGTGTGAATACTAAGCATGAGGTTTCAGGCTCAATCACCTGTGCAGAACAAAAAGACACCATCCCTGTAACTAATTCAGCTGCTGCAGCAGCACGTGAATAAAGCTACGTGACAAGCGATCACATGGCAAAGTTGCTCAAAGACCAGATTAGTGGAAAAAGCCATCTTATTTTGCAAACACATTTCTTTCTATTGCTCCCTACAAGGTTGAAATGATAGTGAGGAGTCACTCTTCTAGAAGTCTCTTCTGCCTCCTGGTGGACACCTTGCTAAACGTGGTGAGCAGATGAAAGGAGCTGGTTTCCTCTGGCACTTGATGCTTTAGTCTCAAGATATGTGTGTGTTTTTAGTGTATATAAATAACAAACATAATGTTAATCATTCCCTTTTCAAAAAAAAACTTTTCAAAACAGGGTGATATGTAGCTCAGGCTGACCATAAGTCACTATGTATCAGAGAATGTCTTTGAATTTCTGATCGTCCTTGCCTTCACTTCCTGAATGTTAAGATTACAGTCCTGAGCCACTCTTCCCAATCTTATGTGGGCTTAGGATGGAACCCACATGTATGCGAAGCAAGCTCTTTGTGCAGCATGTGACTGATTTTGTGAAGCATTTCAGGCACAGTTAAAAAAGAAAACCCCTAGTCTATTATGGATTGGATATAATTTGATTTTTTCTGTTATTTTTTTGAGACATAAGGAAGAGGGTTTTAGTTAGAGTTGGGGGCCTGGTAGCAAAGGGAACCATAGTTTATCATTAAGGCAGGAGAACATTAGAATAGAAAAGATAAATTAAGGTTGCAGAAGATAAGGGGAGAGCTGTCATGAGGGTGTGGTGGTGGAGAGAGAAGAAAGGGTGGGTGGTGAGATTGGAAAGCTTGGAGAACAGGAGGAGAGAAAATTTGATTTTTAAAAATCATTCCAATTTTTTCACTGACCAGAAAAGTGCATGCCAGCCTTGGCTACAAAACAAAGCCCTATCTCCAAAAACCATCAAAATTTATGTATTGTGTTAGCATCCACATAGTTATGGGATATGGTGTGATAATTTGATGCATGTATACAGCATGTAATGATCAAATCAGAGCACTTAATATTTTTCATTCCCAGAACACTGATCATTTGAACTCTTTTTTTCAGTTCTTTATAAAATATATGTCTTCTAAGACATAGTGTTCTTTTTGTCTTTAACATTTTATTTGTAAGAGGGAGGGAGATGAAAAGAGAGAGGGGTAAGAGAGAGAGGCTGCAGGTAGATATCAGAGGTCAACTTTCAGAAGTCAGTATTCCATGTGGTCTCCAGGATCGAACTTGGGTTGCCAGGTTTTCCATTCAGCCACCTCACTAACTTACTCTCTTGCTGGTCCTGGAGTCTTTTCTTAAAATGATTTCTGAGTGTATATGTATGTGCACATGTTCCTGTGTGTGCACATGTGTGTGTGCAGGTACATGTGTGGAAGCCAGCAGCCCATATCCGTGTCTTCTGTAATTGTTCTCCTCCTTATTTCTTGAGACAGGGTGACTTCTGAGCTTGTTGAGCTGGCTAGACTAGGTGGCCAGTGAATCGCAGGATTCTTCTTGACTCACCTCTCCAGCACTGAGATTCCAAGTGCCTTCCTGTGCCTGGTTTAGGAGAGTTCTGGTGATTAGATAAAGACCCTCATGCTTATGCAGCAAGCACTTTGCCTTGGAGTCTTATTGGAGCTATCAAAACTATGAACAGAAGGGACTAGATACTCTATGCCGACCATGTTAAAATATTAGAACCTCTTTTACTCTTATTAACTGATAATCTATCTGACATATCCCTGCATGCCTGGAGATGGGGAAAGACAAAGAGCCAGACATCACACAAGCAGACATAATGGTGCACACCTGTGACCCAGCCCTTGAGAGGCCGAGGCAGGAGGATTAGCAGTTCAAGTTCATCCTCCCATGCATAGTGGTTAAAGGCCAACCTGGGCTACAAGAGATACCATCTCTCAAAAATGAAGAGGCCGAGGTAGACGTGAAGAAGGAACAGAATTTCTTCAGTCAGAAGTGGTGTGGGCTGTGCTTTCCCACATAGCTTCTCACACCTGCCCCACTTCCACACTGTGGAAGATGTCATCTCTTTGTTGATTCCTGCCAAGCGAAGAGAATTTTGCAGAATTAAAACATGGACTGGTGAGGGAGCAGAAAGGGGTGTCAAAGGAAAAGACATAAAAAAGAAAAATGTGGGAAGAAACACACAGTCAGGGGATACCTCAGTGGGTACAGACACTGGCTTCGGAAGCACACACTGAGTTCCATCCCCAGAATCCACGTGAGGGTGGATCAAGAAACTGAAATCCACAAAATTTTCTCTCACTTCCACAGGCCTCGAGGCAAACACACATCCTGTATTCACACAGCCTATATGTACAATAAGTAATAAATAAAAGTAAAAATAAGAGCAAGGAAGTCTCCAGAAATATTTCATCTCTCACAGGGAATTAATCATAGTACTGGGCTTTGTGCTCAAACCTTCAGATACAAACGTCATGTCTAACTTTCTATTGGTTTCCTAACACAGCAAGGAAATGAAACATTTCTGAACTACAGCTGTCAAAACACAACCTATATTACCTGTACCTCACCCTAGGGTTTGGTACAAAACCCACAAAGACAAGCTAGCAACGCTGCTTTCTTCTGAGAAGCCGCTGCTCATGTCTTCAGCTTGCTTCACAACCAAACTTCCTCCCTAGCTGAGCGTCGCGGTGCACACTTGTAATCTCAGTACTTGGGAGGTGGAGGCAGGAGGGATCTCAAATTTCAGGCTCACCTATGCTACACAGTGAGACTGAATCTCAACAACGAAGCCAAACAGCTCCCTCCCTGTCCCGTGCCGTGCTTTGCCTCTGAATTCTTTCTTCTGACAGTGACAAGAACATGCACACCGGGTAGTGGTTCCTGAGATGTCCCCAGCTTTCTCTACCAGGGACAGCATTCCCTTGAGGATGATGGGATACAACGCCTGACTGGGCTGATGGAGAAGGGAGCTGTCCATGGTGACCAAAACAGCCAGTTCTCTGTAGCACTCACTGCCTTTGCTGGCAGGCTGACCAGGAGAGGAGGCGCAGAACTATTTGCTAGGGGCTGGATTTGGGCAAGTCCTGGGCACCACAGAGTGGCTACCTGTGTTCTCAAGGGCCATCTAGTCTGGCAGCACTTTTTGAGAGCAGCATGACTATCAATATTTTCTAGTGGAAGCACATTTGTGAACTGGAAGGGAATGGATCCCTGGCTGAGAGGTGCATTTTCCTAAGAAGTCAGGGCAGTTGAGGGAGGGGTGCAGAAGGGCAACAGAGCCTTTGGCCTTGGGTATGCAGGATTTTTTTTCAGGGTGGTATGGTGGCTCCTATGGAAAGGTGGAAAAGTTGGTGAGAAGAGGCTCTCTCAGTTGAGAATGTGGGGAAGGAGCCTGCTCACAAACTTGGTGACCTGCATTCTAGCCCCTGAAATGCTCTTGGTAGAAGCAATGATCTGACCTCCACCTGTGTGCATGGCACACATATCCATGCATGCCTTCTCTCTCTCTCTCTCTCTCAAGTAAGCTTTTTCAATTAAAGAATAGGAAGGAGGGACATGCCTGTAATCATAGCACTTAGAAGTTTAAGTTAGGAGAATTGAAATTTCCAGGTCATCCTTGGCCTGCTAGTGAATTAGAGGCCAGGCTAGGCTACATGACCCCCTGACCCAAAGAAACAACAAAAAAGAGGGTATAAGTCTAAGATCTATTTAGTTTTGGGGATCCTAGAAGAAAATAAGAGGAAAGAGGAAGCTTTTGTGTATGTAAGTTTGACCAAATCAAGTGAATTTGACAGATGATGATTGGGGTCACTATCGCAAATTTATGTTTTACATGTAAACATCCCTGCACTATATGCCATGTGAGACCCTCAAAATGAAAGCACAAACCCTTCATACAAAACAAATAAATAAAGGCTGCCAAGATGTCTCAGAGGATAAAGGCATCTGTACATACATCTGATAGCCAAGTTCCATCCCTGAAGCCCACATGGTAGAAGGAGAGCGCTGTCCCCTGACCTTCATCATGTGCACTGTGGCACACATCCACCTGCCCAGTCTCCCTTGCTCTCAAATAAATAGATACATAAAATATTTTTTTAAAAAGTAAAAAGAAAACATGGAGCTGACAAGATGGCTTAGTGGTAAAAGCACTTTGCCACCAAGTCTGATGACCTGAGTTTGATTCCAGAATCACATCATGGTGAAAAGACAGAACTTAATTTCCTCTCTCTCTGTCTCTCTCTCTCTCTCTCTCTTTCTGTATGTCTCTCTCTCTCTCTTTCAGCATTTGTAAGTGGGATCTGTTATCTGAACTCAGGTCTTTCTGCTTTTGAACCACAAGTTTTAACCTCAGAGCTATCTCTTCAGTTCCAAGAATTTTCATATTGTCCTATGCCCTTCACAAGCCCTGACTCCCCAAATAAGCAAATAAATAAATTAACAAAAAGAAAAAAAAGGAAAACACAAAAAAGCAAACGCAAAGAAAAATGGCTGATATCTGAAACTGATAGACTTTACACAGGAGTTACAGAGAGAAGATGCTTGCAAAATGATTAGATTTTGTCCAAGATGGGCATAACATAGGATCTCCATAACCAGGGTAGCATGTTACTACTTTTAAAATTAGCATTAAATTAATAGGCAGTATATTTTTCCCCCTGGCTCCTTGGCACTTTTTTAGTCCTGTGGATTGAATCAATAGTCTCTTACTAAGTGCTAAGTATACACTGAATTGGCTCCTAAAATTTCTAAATTTTTTCCGAGGTGACTGACCCCAAAACCTCCTACATGCTAGGCTAGCAGATAATCAACTGAGCTACTGTCCCAATCTAGAGAGACAGAATCTCACTGTATATCACATGCTGGCCCACAACTCTAGAATCTACCAGCTTGGACTGAATATTAGAACCTGTGTCTCAAGAAATTCAGATAAATAAGCATAAAATTCTAAAATAGAAATTTTTTAAAGAAATGAGTAAAACTAGATTTCTTAAAAAAAAAAAAAGCTTTGGGGAACATTTCATTACATTAAACAAACCCAAACTTTGGGCATTGAGGGTGGAACAGTTTTCTGTTGCTATCACACTTTACCACCTTCTGATTGAGTTAAAGAAGAAAAGTTTTATATTAACTCACAGTGCTGGAGGTTCAAGTGCCAACAGGTTGATGGTTTTTTTCCTGGTGAGTCTGAAATGGTCTATGCAGGAGAAGCAGCAGACAGCAACTGTGAGTTTCCTCAGGGGTCTCTCCCTTTTTATTCAGCCAGGGAATGGATTAGGGTGGAGAGGTTCCACCCTAAGGAGGCATCTACTCCTGTCATCCTATCGCCAAAGGCCCCGCCTTTAATCCTACCTCCAAACACTAGCCACACCTACCCACCTGCATAATGCTTCACAACTGGGATTAAATTTTCATTTTTGTTGTTTTAGATGACCCCTTTTATTTTATTCGTGTGTGTGTGTGTGTGTGTGTGTGTGTGTGTGAGAGAGAGAGAGAGAGAGAGAGAGAGAGAGAGAGAGAGAGAGAGAGAGAGAGAGAAAAGGCACTGTTTATGCCTGTGGAAATTAAAGGCTGACTTTGGGAATAACACTGGATTGCTTCTATTTGCTTTGTTTTGAGATTTTCCAGAAATCTAATTTGCACCTTCCAGGCCCAGCGAGTGGGCTGCCACCATTTCCACCTGGCATTTTTACTCCGATCTCAGGATCTTTTGCTTGTCAGGCAAAGGCTTTACCCCTGAACCATCTCTCCAGACCCTGATGGCACCTTCTTCTTCTTCCTCCTCTTTTTTTTTTGAGGTATAAACTAGAGTTTATTAGAGGAGAGAAAGGGTGGAACTCATGGATCCTACATGTGGAGTGCCATGAGGGGCAGGTGCTCTGGAGAACTCGGGGACTCCAGGCACGTAATCCATGAAGGGCAGGGAGCTAGAAATGGACTCTTGGACTCCACTGTGGAGTGTTGAGGGCACATTTTAATCATATTTTATAACTAATACATTTATTTGAAAGAGAGACAGAGAGAGAGAGGGAGACAGAATGCATATACATGCAATGGCACATGGGCAGAAGTCAGAGGACAACTTTTTTTTTTTTTTTTAGAGGACAACTTTTTGAAGTCAGTTCTTTCCATCTACCAGGAGGGTTTTCAGGAACTGACCTCAGGTTCCCAGGCTTCCCTGCAGGTACCCTCCCTGTTGAGCTGTCTTACCAGCCTTAGATGGCCCATTCGTGTTGCCCACGAAGGCCTTAAATTCCTGGGCCTCCTGCTTCAGCCTTCCGAGGGTGGGGACAACAGATACTGGCCACCACACCAGGAAGAAGGATTGCACTGGAAAATGTGAAGCCTTGGGAAGGGGACAGTGGAGCCAAAGGAAAACCAGAGCAATCATGTGGACAGTGACTAGGAAGGAAAACAACCTCCATAATAGCCACAAAGGAAGATCTACAAAGGAAAAGTGTCTGGAGAAATATTTGGAAGGGAAAGTCAAGAAAGCATGGGGCAAATGGAAAATATCAGACGATCAGAAGAGCACGTGATCACGTTGTTAGTTGGAGTCATGCATAAAGGCGGTGGGTGTAGCCAGCCACACTACTTGCCTCACATATAAGACCCTGGGTTTGAAATCTAGAAACCCTCTCACCGAAACAAAAAAACCCTACCAAACAGCTCCCTTCTTCCACCCTCTCTTCAGGTCTTGGGAAATCAAAGCTGGTCTCCAGCTGCTATGGAGGTGAAATGATTCTTCTGCTTTCACCTTCTGAGAGCTGTATTCCTGTAGCATTCTATCTGAGAAAAAGTTGTGTGCATGCATGGCATTGAACTCAGGAGAGCCTTTGAGAGCAGGGGCCTTACCCTGCCTCACCCTGCCTTTGAAGCTCTCTCCCTGATCCTGAGTACAGGTTTTACATGTTACAGCCATGGGAAATTTGGGCTTTTTGCTGTTCTTTTTTTCTTCCTTCCATTTTTTCCTCTTTCATGTATGTATGAGGTATGTTTTGCATCGATGGTGCACATGGATGGGTGTATGTCCCTGACTGCACTTCAGTGTGTGTACACTTGAGTGAGTTGTATTTTCATTATTGTTCACTTCTAGGAAATATCGAATTTCCTTTTTGATTTATTCCTGAACTGAATGTTCATTCAGCATCATAGTGTGTAGTTTCCAAGAGTTAGTGTATTGTCTGCTGTTTGTTGTGTTGCAGATGTCAAGCTTTAGACCATGGTGGTCTGATAGGGTACAGGCTAAATTTTCAACTTTCCTGTGTATGTGGAGATTCATCTTCTGGCCTAATTTGTGGTCTGTTTTGGAGAAAGTTCCGTGCGTTACTGAGAAAAATGTGTATTTCTTGGTGCTTGAATGGAAAGTTTGATAGAGATCTGTAAGGTCCATTTCAGTAAGCGTTTGATTTAGTTCCAATGTGCCTCTGTTAAGTTATTGGCCTGTTGATCTGCCCCACATTGAGAGTGCAGTATTGAAATCGCCAAGTATTATCATTTTGGGATTGATTTCTTGTTTTAGACATTGTAGCATTTGTTTGGTGAATGTGGAGGAGCCCATATTAGGTGCTCCTTATATGTTCAGTATTGTTAAGTCTTCCTTGTGCATTGTATCTGTGACTAAAATGTAGTGTCCTTCTGTATCTCTTGTGATTTTCTTCAGTTTGAAGTCCACTTTGTCAGAGAGCATAATTGCTACCCCTGCTTGTTTCTTGGTTCCATAAGCTTGAAGAATTTTTGGACCCGCCTTTTGCTTTTAAAATGTGCCTATCTTTTGTGGTGGGATGTGTTTCCTGAAGGATGCGGATGGATGCATTGTGATTTCTAATCCATGTTTACAACTTGCATCTTTTCATTGGTGATTTAATTCTACTGATATTTAGTGTTATAATGGAGAAATTACTTTAAAAATTTTTTTCAACTCATACAAACTTGATAGGTACCCCATTCCCCTCCCCCCTCTACCCTTCCCTGGATCCTCTTGCTCTCTCCCCTCATTTTCCCTTCATTTTCTTCCTCCCACCCTTTCTCCTAGTGCCCCCCTCAATTCCTGGAGCCTCCTTTAGTGTGCATGTCAAACTTCCCTCTGGATCCTCCTCTCTGATGAGGTGTAAGAACTCAGTAGCATTCCCCAGAGCTCTTTTTTGTGTTCCCCTTTAGTATATTAACACTATTGTGGCTATTAATCCCTTGCCTCTAAGGATCTTGGAACCTGTGATCCATGCTAGACTTCGGGGATCAATGACCTGTTGGTCATTGTGCAGGTCATGCAAAGTCCTATTACAATTACTTCGGCCTTAACCTGTGTGGAATATCTTACATATCGTTGCTCCTCCCCATCTTTAGGCTCTTACAATCTTACCTCCCCCTCTTCCGCAGATTTCCCTGAGCTTTGGGATGGGGAGAGATTAGGCTGGCCTAGTTCCGGGTGGTTGATATAGAGTCTCTGATGTTCTGGATTATGGTTTGTTGATTTTTTTTTTCAGTTTTGCTGCTCCTGCAATGCCTTTCACTCTATCCTGATGGGTATTGGATATTGCCCCCTGGCTAGAGATAAAACCTGTTAAATTAGTGTCTTGTTATAAGAGTATATTCAAAGGTAGATGTAATAAAAGTAGGAAACCGGTGTGAGAGAGGAGTCAATCGCCCATTTGTGAAATGGTTACTTTCTATATGCCAGACTATATGCCCTCCCCTTCTGATAAGATCATATCCTATCTGTTGTAAATTATCAGGAAGGAAAGTCTGTGAACTTAATCAGATGTCTCATTACTTACTTTCAGTCCTGGATGGTGGCCTATTTGCTCTGTTGTACCATGGTCCCCTCTCTTCTTGTTAGTAGTGTGTCCCTCCTTCCCCATCACTCCTGTTCATAATCTTTGCAATTACTGTAGGTATTACAGAGATTTATCTTTGAGTGTCTCTAAGTAGGTTTGGTACTAGGAGCCACCTATTAGGGAGTACATATGACACTTAATTTTCTGTGTCTGGGATACTTAGCTCAGTATAATTGTTTCTGATTTCATCCACTTCCCAACAAATTCCATTAGTTTGTAATTTTTGATGGCTGAGTAGTACTCCATTGTATAGATGTACCACATTTTCCTTATCCACTCATCAACTGTTGGACATTTGGGTTGATTCCATGACTTTGCTATTGTAAACAGTGCTGCTATGAACATGGTCGTGCTTGTGCTATTGAGGTGAATTTTTGCTGTATGGGAGGTTATTCCCAAAAGTGGAATCGCAGGGTCATCTTGCATTTCAGTCCTTTAATTTCTTTTTCTATTTTTATAAATTTTTTATTATTATTTGTGCTCATACAAACTTAATAGGTACACCAGTTCCCTCCCTCTGTCCTCCTCCCCCCGAACCCCCTGATCTCCCTTCCCTCCCCCCTCCCTCCTTATCCCCCAGTGCCTCCCCCCCCAATTCCCAGAGTGTCCTTTATTGTGCATGCCTGACTCTCCTCTGGGCCCCCTCTCCGATGACATACAAGGACCCAGTGGCCTTTCCCTGAATCCTTTCCCGTGTTCCCCTTAACCATAGGAACACTACTGTGGCTGTCAATCCCTTGCCTCCAAGGATCTTGGTGCCTTTAGCAGATGCTAGACTTTGTGAGGTCAGTAGTGTGTTGGACATTGCGCAGGGCACGCAAAGTGCAATTATGATTGCTTCGGCCCTAACTTGTGTGGAGTATCTTGCAAATCATTCCTCCTACTCCTTGTGCTCTTACAATCTTACTGCCCCCTCTTCCGCAAATGTCCCTGAGCTTCAGGATGGGGAGAGATTAGTCTGGCCTAGTTCTAGGTGGTTGATATAGAGTCTCTGAAGTTCTGGGTTGTGGTTTGTTGATTTTCTTTTGCAGTTTTGCTGCTCCTGCAATGCCCTTCACTCCATCCTGATGGGCACTGTACCCCCTGGGTAGAGACAAAAAGCTGTTCAACTGGAGTCTTGTTATAAGAGCACATTCAAAGGTAGATGTAATAAAAGTAGGAAACCTCAGTGAGGGAGGGGTCAATCACCCATTTGCAAATTGGTTCCTTTTTATCTGCCAGACTATATGCCCTCCCCTTCTGGTGAGATCATACGCCCTCAGTTGTAAATGATCAGGAACGAACGTCTGTGAACTTAACCAGGTGTCACATTACTTACTTGCAGTCCTTGATGGAGGCCTATTTTCTCTGCTGTAACATGGTCCCCTCTCTCCTTGTTTCTGGTATGGCCCTCCAACCCCATCCCTCCTGTTCATAATCCTTGCAATTACTGTAGGTATTACATAGATTTACCTTTGAGTGTCTCCAGGTGGGCTGGGTGGGTTTGGTACTAGGAGCCACCTATTAGGGAGTACATATGGCACTTAATTTTCTGTGACTGAGATACTTCACTTAATATAATTGTTTCTAATGACATCCATTTCCTGGCAAATTCCAGTAATTCATCATTTTTGATGGCTGAGTAGTACTCCATTGTATAAATGTACCACATTTTCCTTATATATGCCTTGTCAACTGTTGGACATTTGGGTTGATTCCAAGACTTTGCTATTGTAAACAGTGCTGCTATGAACATGGTCGTGCTTGTGCTATCCACGTGAATTTTTGCTGTATGAGGGATTATTCCCAAAAGTGGAATAGCAGGGTCATATGGCATTTCAATCTTTAACTTTTTTAAGAATCGCCAGAGGGCTCACCAGAGTGGTTGTATAAGCGTGCATTCCCACCAGCAATTTGATGTTGCTTGTATTGTGGATTTTTGCCATCCTGACCGGGGTGAGATGATGTCTCAGGGAGGTTTTGATTTGCATTTCCCTTATAGCTAAAGATGCAGAGAATTTTTTAAGATATTTGTTAGACATTTCAATTTCTTCCCTGGTAACGTTTCTTCTAAGTTCCTAGGCACATTTTTTAATTGGGCCATTTGTTTGCTTGGTGTTTAGTTTTCAAAGTTCTTTGTGCACTCTGAACAGTAGAGCTCTATCAGATATGTGGTTAGTGAAGATTTTCTCCCATTCTGTGGGTTGCCTTTGTGCTCAAGTTACAATCTCTTTATCTCAACAGAAGCTCTTTATTTTCATAAGATCCCATCTGTTGAGTGTTAGTTGTAGTGACTGTGCTATTGGATTTCCGATTGGCCTAGTTCAATCAGCTTGAGGGAGTTCCCTACCCTTTCAACTAAAGTTTTTATAGTCTCTGGCCTTATATCGAGGTCCTTGAACCATTTGGAATTAAGTCTTGTACATGGTGACAAGTACAGGTATAGTTTTAATCTTCTGCATGCAGATAGCCAATTTTGTCAGCAACATTTGTTGAAGATGCTATTCTTTTTCAATTGGATTTTTGGGCCCCTTTGTCAAAGATCAAATGGCTGTCGTTGTGTGGGTGTATATCTGGATCTTCGACCCTTATCCATTGATCTATGTGTCTATTTTGGAGCCAGTACCAGGCTGTTTTTGTAATTATGGATTTGTAGTATTGACTAAGGTTTAGTATGATGATACCTTCAGCAGTGTTTTGTTATTCAGGATTGTTTTTGCTATGCCAGGTCTTTTGTGCCTCCGTATGAATTTTGAGATTGTTTGGTCAACCTCTTTAAAGAATTGCTTTGGGATTTTGGTTGGTATAGCATTGAATCTGTATATTGCATTTGGTAGGATGGTCATTTTTATGATATTGATTCTGCCAATCCAGGAGCATGGAAGGTCTTTCCACCTTCTGGTGTCTTCTGTAATTTCTTTCTTTAGGGTTTTAAAATTTTCATTGTAAAGGTCACTTACTTCCTTGGTTAGGTTTATACCAAGGTATTTCATTTTTTTAGGGGCTATAGTAAATGGGATTGTTTTAGAGCTCTTTCACTTCTTTCATTCTGGGCATATAGGAAGGCCACTGTATGTTTATTTTGTATCCTGCCACCGTGCTGAACTTCTGTATTAGTTCCAGGAGCTTCCTGGTGGATTTTTTGGGATCACTCAGGTATAAGATCATATCATCTGCAAATAGAGATAAGTTGGCTTCTTCCTTGCCAATTTGAATTCCTATTATCTCCCTATCTTGTCTTATGGCCTCAGCTAAGATTTCAAGTACAATAGTGAGTAGAAGTGGTGAGAGTGGACAGCCTTGCCTAGTTCCTGATGGAAGCGGGAATGCTTCAAGTTTTTCCCCATTGAGTATAATCCTTGCTATTGGCTTGTTGTATACAGCTTTTATTATATTGATGAAGGTTCCTTCCATTCCAACCGTCTCTATGGTTTTGATCATAAAGGGCTGGATCTTGTCAAAGAATCTTACACCTTTGGATCGTGTCAAAGCTTTTTCTGCATCTACCAAGAATATCATGTGGTCTTACATTTTGGACTGGTTTATATGGTGAATTACATTTATTGATTTGTGTATGTTGAACCAACCTTGTTTTTTTTTTTTTTTTTTTTTTAAGATAACAAGGAATTTACTTTCTTACGACATTCCGGGTACAGTTCTCAGTCCAGCTTGATGGGAGAGCATGCACCAACACCAGGGCTGAGGGAACTGACCACATCATCACCACATAAAGGCTGAGAGATAGACAATCCTTACTTGCCAGAGCAGCATGTCTGGCCAAGTATACAGAAGAATGCTGACTCTCTCAACCAGCTCTACGTGATTTATGCAGGGCCTAATCCCTCCCACCACAGGCTGGGCCTTCCCCATCAGTTAGATAATCTCTTGCAGGTTTGCTCTGGGCTTAACTCAACCATCAACTCTCTACAAATGTGCCCAGAGCTTAAACCCTCAACAGTCAAGTTGACACCTGTGCCTAACTATGACACTCCACCCCTTGTCAACTTGACACAAAAACATAGCACTTTTAAACTGTAACCTTCAATCCTTGTCCCCATAGGTGTTAAAATATAAATACATGGACAATGTTTAAAATGTTCTCACTAAAACGTCAGTTCCAACATACTAAAAGTTCAAAGTTTTTGAACTTTAAAAGATTATTAATCAGAAGAAATTAAGTACTTTAAAACAAAACATTAAAAAAGAAGGATCTTAAAACAATAAGAAAACATTAAAAAGATCAAAGTCCAACAATTCACCGCATCCTATACTTCATGTCCATCTTCTGCCGCTCATCATGTAGTCAAGGTGGCTCAAAAATTCTAGGCAATCCCAGTCCCTGTTTGCAGCTTAAAGTTGTAAAAGCAGAGTTCCGCTGAACTAGGCTGAATCTCCACTCACAACAGTCCTCAGCATACATCCCACAGATCTGGCATCTCCAAGTCTCTGGTTTCACCCCTGCAGCTATACGTTTCACCTTCTCTCACAGGAACTCTACGCCTGCCACTTGGTGCCAAGTTTTTGCTGCTTTCCATGAACCCCTCAAACTGTTCACCAAAACCAGTGCCACCTGGGGGACGCTGCCAGACTCTGAAGCGAGTTTGAAACATAGCTTAGTCCACTGGAGCTACAGCTGTACCACCTTTAACGTGCTGACGATGGAAAAGCCTCTTAGGCAGCCAAACATCCAAAGGGCAAGAAACGGCTTTAACTTGGGCTTTCGGCCCCTGAAGGAATTTGAATTTCCAAACCACGACCTTGCTATACGGTTGTTTTCACATCTTCCACCATCCCAGTGTAAGTCACTAGGTTTTCCTTCACTGATACACATTTCTCCAACAGCAGCAGATATTCTGCTGCCTGCCCTTTGCACATGCAAACCTTCTAGGCTGCCAACACAGCTCTCCTCTGTCAAGCAAACCAGTCCATTGTCTTTAAATTCAGCTTTACCAAAATCCTTGTTCCCCTCATCACAAATTGGGCCCAATCTCTCTCAGCAACTGGCCCACTAAACTTTGAAGAACGGTATTTGTAAATCCACGAAGTGAAAATTCTCAAGCATTTCCAACTTTGTCCAGCAGAACCGTTCAAAAGCCACAAAACCCACATAGTCAGATTTATCAGCCACACCTCACTTCCTGGGTACCAAATTCTGTTGCAGTCAGCCTGCAACATTGCTGATAAATCACCATGAAATGACGTAAGGGAACAAAGGTTTATTTTCTTACAATTCCTGTGAACCATCCTTGTGTGCCTGGGATAAAGCCTACTTGATCCCCATGAATGAGCTTTTTGATATGTTTTTGAATCCGATTTGCTCAGACTTTGTTGAGAATCTTTGCATTTGTGTTCATCAAAGAGATTGGCCTATAGTTTTCCTTTTTAAGTGTATCTTTATTAGGTTTTTGGATTAAGACAATATTAGCTTTGTAGAAGGAATTTGGTAGTGTTCCTTCCTTTGCTATTTGATGGAACAGTATAAGGAGTATTGGTCCTATTAGCTCTTTAAATGTCTGATAGAACTTGTGCTGAATCAGTCTGGTCCAGAACATTTTTTGGTGGGAAGATTCGAGATTACCTCTTCGATTTCCTCTTATGTTGTAGGACTATTTAAATAATTGAAAACTTCCTGATTCAATTTAGGTAAGTTGTGGTTAGTTAGGAATTCATCCATTTCTTTCATGTTGTCAAATTTCACAGAGTATAAGTTTTTGAAATATGACATTATAATTCCCCGAATTTTTTTGGTATCGATAGTGATAACTCCATTTTAATTTCTAATTTTGTTAACTTGGGTTTTCTCTCTTGCTTTTTTTTTTTTCTGGAAGAAAATCTTTTTTTTTAATTAAAAATTTAATTATACATTTTAAAATTTTTTACCAGTTCCCTCCCTCCCCCCTCCCCCCTTCCCCAGTGCCTCCCCCCCAATTCCCAGAGAGTCCTTTATTGTGGACGCCTAACTCTCCACTGGGTCCTCCTCTCCGATGACATATAAGGACCCAGTGGCATTTCCATAAGCCCTTTCTCTTGTTCCCCTTAAGCATAAGATCTCTACTATGGCTGTCAATCCCTTGCCTCCAGGGGTCTCGGTGCCCTTAACAGATGCTAGACTTTATGAGGGCAACAGTGCGCTGGACATTGCGCAGGGCATGCAAAGTCCCATTATGATTGCTTTGGCCCCAACTATTGTTGAGAATCTTGCAAATCGTTGCTCCTCCCATCCTTTTGCTCTTACAATCTTACCGCCCCCTCTTCCGCAAATGTCCCTGAGCTCCAGAATGGGGAGAGATTAGGCTGGCCTAGTTCTATGTGATTGATATAGAGTCTCTGAAGTTCTGGATTGTGGTTTGTTGATTTTCTTTTGCAGTTTTGCTGCTCCTGCAATTCCCTTCACTCCATTCTGCTGGGCTTCTCTCTTGCTTTTGGTTAATTTAGCTAGGGGTGTATCAATCTTATTGATTTTTTCCAAGAAGAAGCTTTTTGAATGGTTTATTCTCTGTATCATTTTCCTTATCTCAATTTCGGGTATTTCTCCCCTGATTTTGCTAATCTTCTCTCTTCTACTGCTTTTGGGATCAGATTGCTCTAGACTCTAAAGCTTTAAGCTGCATCGTTAAGTTACTTATTTGTGATGTTTCTATAACTTACCTCTTAGGACAGCTTTCATCGTGTCCCAAAGATTTTGATAAGATGTGTTTTCATTATCGTTTGCTTCCAGGAAATTTTGAATGTCCTTTGTTTATTTTATTTTTCATTTATTTATTTTTCCGCTCATACAAAGGTAGTAGGTACCCCTGTCCCCTCCCTCCTGCCACCCCTCTCTGAATCTCCCTGCTCTTCCCCCCTTTTCCCCTTCTTTTCCCCCTCCCTCCCTTTCTCCCAGTGCTCCCTCCCCACAACTCTGAAGCATCTTTTAATGTGTATATCAAGCTTTCCTCTGGGTCCTCCTCTCTGATGAGGTGTAAGGAACCAGTGGCATTTGAATTTCCTTTGTAATTTCTTCCTGAACCCAATTCTCATTCAGCATCATAGTGTTTAGTTTCCAGGACTTAGTGTATTTTCTGTTGTTTGTTGTGTTGCAGATGTCAAGCTTTTGACCATGGTGGTCTGATAGGTTACAGGCTAGAATTTCAACTTTCCTGTATATGTGGACATATGTTTTGTGGCCCAATATGTGATCTATTTTAGAGAAAGTTCTGTGTGCTGCTGAGAAAAATGTGTATTCTTTGGTGTGTGGATGAAAAGTTCAATAGAGATCTGTCAGGTCCATTTCAGTAAGGCTTTGATTAAGTTTCAATGTGTCTCTGTTAAGTTTTTGACCTGTTGATCTATCTCATGTTGAGAGGGCGGTGTTGAAAACCCCTAGAATTATTGTTTGGGGGTTGATTTCTTGCATTAGACACTGTAGTGTTTGCTTGATGAATGTGGAGGAGCCAGTATTAGGTGCATATATGTTCAGTATTGTGAAGTCTTCCTGGTGAATTGTACCTGTGACTAAAAATGTAGTATACTTCTGTGTCTCTTATGAATTTTTATAGTTTGAAGTCCACTTTGTCTGATAGCATTATAGCTACCCCTGGCTGTTTCCTGGTTCCATTATCTTGCAGAATTTTTGACCGGCATTTTATTTTTAGGATGTGCCTATCCTTTGTGGTGAGATGAGTTTCCTGAAGGCAGCAGATTGATGAGTTGTGATTTTTAATCCAAATTTGTAATCTGTGTCTCTTGATTGGTGAGTTAATTCCATTGACATTTAATGTTATAATGGAGAAATTACTTTTATTTTTTTAAAGTGCAGTTTTAAATTTTATTTATTTGTGTGTGTGTGTGTGTGTGTGTGTGTGTGTGTGTGTGTGTGTGTATCAGAGGGCACTGTGTGTCCCTGTGAAGGACTAAGAGTGACTTCAGGAATCTTCCTGGATTGCTTCTACCTCCTTCTTGCTTCACTCTGCAATTTCCCAGTCTCTACACATTAGGGCCAGAAGTGCAGGTTGCCGCCATTTCCACCTGGCGGGTTATATGTGGGACCTGGGATGTGAACTCAGGACCTTCTGCTTGCAAGACAGAGTCTTTACATCTGATTAAGTTCACAGACTTTTGTTCCTGATCATTTACTACTGAGGGGGTATGATCTCACCAGAAGAGGAGGGCATATAGTCTGGCAGATAAAAAGTAACCATTTTGCAAATTGGTGATAGACCCCTCCCTCACTGTGGTTTCCCACTTTTATTACATCTACCTTTGAATGTGCTTTTATCACAAGACTCTAGTTTAACAGCTTTTTGTCTCTGGCCAGGGGGTAACATACAATGCCCACCAGGATGGAGTGAAAGGCATTGCAGGAGCAGCAAAACTGCAAAAGAAAATCAACAAACCACAATCCAGAACTTCAGAGACTCTATATCAACCACCTAGAACTAGGCCAGCTTAATCTCTCCCCATCCTGAAGCTCAGGGAAATTTGCGGAAGAGGGGGTGGTAAGAGTGTAAGAGCAAAAGGATGGAAGGAGCAATGATATGTAAGTTACTCCATACAAGTTAGGCCTGAAGCAATCATAATTGGACTTTACATGCCCTGTGCATTGTTCAACACACTATTGACCTCACAAAGTCTTGCATCGGCTAAAGGCACCAAGATCTTTGGAGGCAAGGGATTGGTAGCCACAGCAGTGTTCCTATACCTAAGGGGAACATGGGAAAGGGTTCAGGGAAAGGCCACTGGGTCCTTGTATGTCATCGGAGAGGAGGGCCCAGAGGAAAATCAGGCATGCACAAGAAAGGACTCTCTGGGAATTGGGGCGGGAGGCACTGAGGGATGGGAAGGGAGGGGGGTGGGGAAAAGGAGCAGGGGGTACGGGGGGAGGAGGAGGGAGGGAGGGAACTGGTGTACCTATTAAGTTTGTATGAGCTGAAATAATAATAAAAAAGTATTAATAATAAAAAAAAAGACAGAGTCTTTACACCTGAGCCACCTCTCCAGCCCCGAGAAACTACTTTTAATTCTGACCACTTTTTATGTTTAGTGGCTTTCATAAGTGTCTTATTTGGCTTTTAAGTTTTGGTGGTATTATACTTCCCTTCTGTCCTCCTGGATATGCTTGTTCTTATCTTCAAGCTTAAGTATCATTTGTAGCATTTTTTTTTTTGAAGGCCTGGTTTGGTAGACATGTAAGCCTTCAAGTTGTCTCTGTGCTAGAAAATTTTTGTTTCCCCCTCCAACTTGTCAGATTGTTTTGCGGGGTATATCAGCCTGGGTTGACATTTTTACTCATTCAATATTTGAAGCACATCTCTCCAAGCTCTTCTTGCTTTTACTGTTTCCACTGAGAAGTCATTTGTTGTATTCATAGGTTTACTTTTAAAAGTGACTTGTTTTTTTTCCCTTGAAGTTCTCAGCACCATTTCTTTGTCTTGATGTGGAGTGTTTTAACTATTATTTGCCGTGGCGAGTTTCTATTTTGGTCATATCTGTTTGGGGTGCAGAAGGCCTCTTGTATATGGATGGGCTTCTCCTTTTTTTAGATGAGGCAAGTTTTCCTTGATGATAGTTTGAAAAATTTCCTCAGGTGTGGTATTTTGGGATTCTTGTTCTGGTATTCCATAAATACGCATGTTCAGCTTCATCAGGGTGTTCCATGACTCTTGAATATTTCTCTCAAGTATCTTTTTGTCTGTAACAACCTCTTCCATTGAGCCTGTTAATACTCCCACTTTGTCTTCAAGATTTGAAATTCTATTTTCTGCTTCATTTGTTCTGCCGATAAGACTCTCTGTTGAGTTCTGGGTTGAGAATAACTTGTCTTTTAGTTCAGTTTTAAACTCTGCTTGAGTCTGTTTTAACTGCTCTATGCCTATTTTTGTTTCTTGAACTGTTTTGCTCAATTCCTCCAAGTGTCTGTTGTGTTCCTCTTCTAAGTTGTTGATGTGGTTATTTAACTCCTCCCAGATTTCCTCTTTCACAGTATTGACCATGGTGATGATCATGCTTTGAAAGTCGTTATCTTGGGTCAGGCTTTCTTGGCTATTTTCTATGGATTTATTCTGGTTGAAGTTTATCATTATGGGGTTATTCTTTTGGCGAGAGATTTGTTTCCTTGGGTTTTGTTTCTCACGGATTTACACTTTGACTTAGGCATTTTTGTTTTACCTCTTAAGACCTTTTTTCAATTTCTGTATGTTTTTGACTGAACTGAATTTGTTGGTATCACTATTCTCAGGCAGTTATTGCTAGTGTTTGCCTTGGTGTTGGTTACGCTTGTTGTTATCATTATTTCCTGGATGAGGCTATTAGTCAGTACAGGGAGTGTACAGGGGGTGAATATTAGTATGGTAGTGCACTTTTACGATTTAGTACCTTGGTGATATGTGAGGGTGAGTGGTATAGTCCCTGACATTGTATGTGTTTTGGGAGTGGCTACATGGCTCTAGAGTAAGTAATAATTGAAGGGAACAGGATGGTAAAAAGGGGGTTTATTTATCTTTGGGCTGGATGTGGAGAATTTGTCCCATGTAATAGGATGAATTTAGAGGATTTCAGATGTGTGGCCTTTGTCCCCTAGAGCTTTGCTTGGGTGTTCTTTGGACTCTGTTGAATTCTGATGAGCAGTGTGTCCTCCCTGGACTGGGGCACAGTGTGTCCTTGCTGGATTGCATGCATCCCAGGTGGGCGGGTGGAAAGGTCAGAGGTGCTGGCAATGGGTGCAATTAACCTGGAGACCTGGGGTGTGGCCTAGGGGTCTTCCCCAGCCTGGAGAAGCGTCTGCTCTGACTCGCTGGTGGAAGGAGCTGAGACAAGTGGGTTACCTGGGGCTTGGAGGAGAGCTGGGGATGTTTACCTGGGGCTCAGTGTGTCCTCGCTGGATTGCTGCATGTCCAAGGTGGGAGGGTGGAAAAGGGAGAAATTACTTTTAATTCCTGACATTTTTTGTGTTTAGTGGCTTTCATAAATGTATTACGTAGCTTGTAGGCGTTGGTGGTATTATACTTCCCTTCTGTCCTCCTGGATATGTTTCTTCTTTTTTTCAAGCTTGAGTATCTTTTCTAGCATTTGTTATAGACCTGGTTAGGTGGTCATGTAAGCCTTCAGGATGTCTTTATGTTGGAAAATTTTTTTTGCACCCTCCGTCATGGATGATAGTTTTTCTGGGTTCACATTTGTGCTCATTCAATACTTGAAGTATGTCTTTCCAAGCTCTGGCTTTTACTGTTTCCATTGAAAAATCGTTTGTTATTTTAGTAGGTTTACCTTTAAAAGTGAGATTTTTTTTCTCTTGAAGCTCTCAGCACATTTTCTTTATCTTGTATGTGTAGTGTTTTGACTATTCGCTGTCTTGGAGATCATGCTTTGAAAATCATTATCTTAGGTCTGGCTTTCTTGGTTGTCTTCTGTGAGTTTGTTCTGGTTGGATTCCATCATTATGGGGTTCATTCTTTTGGTAGGAGATTTGTTGTCTTGGGTTTTTTTTCTCATGGATTTTCTCTGTTACCTGGGCATTTTTGTTTATCTCTTATGACCTTCTTTTTGTTTCTCTGTGTTTTTGACTGAACTGAATTAGATAGTATAACTACTAGCATCCACCATATCCGACCCACTGCCTGGGTCAGGGTCCCAGGCAGAAAGGCAAAGAGGCTAGTTGGGGCACAGAGATGACCTGGGGTCTGAGGCTTGGTTTAGGGGCCTTACCTGAGGATCAAGTAGTCAGCCCTGAGGAGCAGGGAGTCCACACTGAGGAGAAGAGAGTCTGCCTGGGTCAGAGTCTGGGGCAGAAAGGCTATTTTCATGTCTTAATTCACAATCCCACTCTCCTCCTCTTCCTCTAATAACCCTTCTTCTCCCAATCTATTGTTGTTAGGAGGTTTATTTTCTATCCACCTTCTTTCCATTCGCTCTAAGTGTATGCAGAATAGTTCTTACTACTCTGTGGTTGTTCTTACCCATTCAGTGGCCTCAACAGTGGGTGCAGTGGACCAGTCCCCAGGAACCGGCTGAGCACTTCAGTCCTCTGTTGGGAACTGCTGGATGGGCACAGAGGACACTTGCATGCCCTCGGACCAGTTGGTCACCTCAGGCTGCACAGCTGTGAACTCAGGCTCGGGCATAGTCCCACTAGCCCTGGATGTTCTCCTTGGTCCCAGCCTTTACAGAGGTGGCCTGCTCTTGCTTCTTGATCACTTCAGGATCTCCGTAGAAGTAGAGATCAGGCATGAACTCCCAAGGGTGTTGCCTGGAGATGGAGCCTCACACACGCAGATCTTCCCTGGCCAGCTTCCACCATATCAGACCCACTGCGTAAGCTCCCTTGTTTTTGCTGGGGATGGCCATGTCCACCTAGCAAAGAGGAGACACAGAGGGATGGTGGGCAGGTGGACATAGGAAGCCTCTGTAAAAGGTTGGTGGTCTGCCCTGAGGTCAGTCATCATCAGAGACTTGGCTCTTGGAAGGCTGCCTGGATCTGGTTAGTGAAGGTCCCAGGAGTGAAGCAGCCAGTGATTCTGGTGGCTCCCATGGCAGCGGCAAACCTCAGCACACTGGGCTGGCCAGTGTTTTAGGCAGAGATGATGCTGACATCAGCGGGTTCTCGATGGCTACAATGGCAAGAGCTGCCAGCAGCAGCTTTTCTTAGGTCCTCTTCAGACTGGATGATACAGATGCCATCGCTTTTTCCTTTTGTAGATACACTGCTCCATCTGGAATTTGGTGCCACTTAAGTGCATTCCTGCCTCAAGGAACTTGAGACATCCTCCTCTTTCATTTTCAGGACATCCAGGGCTCCAGACCTTGTGAATTTACATTTCGGTTACTACAGGAATGAAGAACAACTCCACCCAGTATGGACATCTGGCCGGGGAGCATTGCAAGCTCACTTTCTATTTTTATGTCTTTTTGCATGTGTGGCCCACTGGGTTTCATCTGGCTTGCTGTCAGAGTTAGGCACAAGGGTCAACTTGAGTCTTGAGAGTTTGAGCTCTAAGTATATTTGCAGAGAATTTGTGGTTGAATGAAGCCCAGAGCAAACCTGCAAGAAATTGTCTAGCTGATGGGGAAGGCCTAGCCCATGGTGGGTGGGATTAGGCCCTGGAATAAAATACAGAGAGCTGGTTGAAAAAGTGTATCCTTGGTCTGACATGCTGGTCTAGCAAGTAAGGATCATCCCTCTCTCAGCCTCTATGCAGAGATGGTGTGGCCAGTTTCCTCAGCCCTGGTGTTGGCATGAGCTCTCCTGTTAAGCTGGAATAGAAGTGTAACTGCACAATCATAAAAAAATCCTCTTTTACCGTTAAGACATTTGATGGTGATTTATCAGCAACCATTCAGGTGAACTGCAACCCTTGAAGGTGATGACTTATGCTTGAGTAATTTCTGGATCACGAATCGTATAGCAGTGGGTAGACCCTTGAGGAAAGCATCTTCCATTCCTCTTACCAGCATTATCCCTCATCAGTCTCTTGGGGTATGGAGCTTTTTTGAGCTCTTTCTCCTTCCACGACGAGATGGTGATAAGACAATTCCTATTCGGGTCTTGTGGAAATTCACATAGCTGCAGGAATTTGTGGATATAACAGTCCCATCATGTCCAGAAGATTAGGTCTAGTCTCACCCTTGCCCCACTGCAGACTCTTACACTCTTCCTGTTCCTTATTCCTCTATGTTCCCTGAGTCTTGGGGTAGAAGTAGGGGGACTTGGATGTCCTGTTCAGGGCCAAGTAGACTGCAGTCAGTTGTTTTCTACACTTTGGCCAGCTGTGCTTTTCTGTAATAAACTCTTTCTGTTATGGAAGGAAGCTTCCAGGTGAGCATTGAGTACTCTTCCAATCAAGGGACTTCTGGAGACTACAGAGGTAAATGGTCAAAGAGCAGCTGATACCAGTTGTTTTATTGTATCAGTCAGGGATCTCTAGAGTCACAGAATCAACAGAATGAATATATAAATACGGAATTAATTGAGTTGGCCTAGGAGATATGGCTAAAGTAGTCCAAAGATAGCTGCCAGTAGTCCAGTGGGGTGACGGCTAAAGGCTGAAGGATTCCGAGAGAATCTCTAGTCTCCCTGGAGAGTTGGAGGGTGGAAGAAATGAAGAAAACGGTGGCAGGCCGGAAGATCTTATCTAGCACAGCCTCAGAGTCTCTCTTCTAAGTCTCCTGCACTATGGTCCTTTTATCTCGCCCATTTCTGGGAGGTTCCAATGAAATCTAGAGAGGTTGGTTGATTATCCAGATAATCAATTCAGATGGTCTCAGCTGATCTTACCAGGTGTGGTCTCAGTTGATCTTAGTTAATGCCAGGTGCATTAACTGTCACACTTGTTTTTCTCATTATCATCTGCTCCTGACTCTGAGGTTTGCAATTATGCTGCCATCTGACCCCAGCTCTTACAATTCTTCAGCTGATGTTTACCAATTAATTCAACCTCCTTGGCATAGACAGATCTTAAGACAGTTGACAGACAGTCTATGATCCATGAAGGTGTGGAAAGGACCACAGAGTGGCTGACCATTCAGGGTTTGGTGACCCGTTCCATCTTTAGAGGCTAGAGGAGGCCAGAGCAGGCTACCAGATCAGAAGAGAACTGGAAGAGTGCTCTCTCCGTGTGGGAGCACTCAAGCTGCTCAGGACAGCAGAAAATAGCCAAGGAGACAAGGGAGGGGAAAAGGGATTCGGAAATCCAAGCGCCAAGTGAAATGCACTAGGTAACAAGGCTGAGAAGGGGAGATGGCTGAGTAGGTAAAAGCTTTTGCTGTGTAGACCAGACCACCTGAGGTAGATCCCCAGAGACAAAGCTGGAGCCAGATATGATGGGGCACATCTGTAATCTCATCTTCTACCACATGATGGAAGGTTACAGACAGGACAATCAGGTGGAAGTTCATAGGCCATATTGCATGTACCTGCATGTAGGTGGGGAGCTATCCCTTCCAGAAGCATTATGAGTTTTGAGGAGAATAAGACAGAAGCAGTGAGATGCATTAAACCATATCCACAGAGGCTGGTCATTTTTTTTTTCTTTTGGCAAATGAATCAATGTACATTATAAAAGCATCAATTCAATACAAGGTTAAAAAAGAATATTCAGAATTTCTTTGTTTCCCTATAGCCACCAAGGCATATTTTTCTTATTCATTTACCAGAACTGTGTTTTATATGGAATAAATAGAGTGCTCTATAAATGTTTTCTCATACTATTCACATATAGACATGCATCAAAATATATGAATATTCCAGCAGGATTGCATACCCTTATGAATCCAAGAATTGGGGAGGTTAGAAACAGGGGGATTAGTCCAAGGCTAGCCTGGCTTACATGAGATCCTATTTCAAAAAGCTAACCAGAAATATCTGGAAAACCTTTGGTAATGAAGACCTTTTTTAGGTCTTCCTAAGGCAGGTGCATGACTGTGTCTATATAGGCAGAAGGGTGACTTTGGGAATCACCGTGGATTGCTCTATCTCTATTTATTTTTGGTCTGGAGTGTCCCAGGCTCTGTCTTCTAGAACTGGAAGTAAAGGCAGCTTGTCATTTTTGCCTGGGATCCGGATCCCCTAACTCAGGACCGTCTGATTTCAAGGCAGAGGCTTAACTCCTGAGCCATCTCTGTGGCCCTGTTTGTTTTGTATTTGAGGATATATCTCTATAGGTTATCCTTGTATTGTGGGACAACACAACATCACCTCCAAAACACCTTTGGAAACATTAAAGGGCCAAGTCCAAGTGTATCTCAGGGGTAGAAAGTTTTCATTGTAGAGTTCCTGGACCCAATCCCCAACACCTACCCTACTTCAAAAAGAAAGACGAGGACATACAGAAAAGAGGTAAGGTCATAATAGAATTTTAATAGAGAACATGAAGCATATATACGTGCTCCATTGAAGTACAAATACATTACAATGGAAAGCAAATAGCTTTTGAAGTTGTGACAGGAATGCTGAGTCAGGTTCAGCCATGTAGACCTGTCCCTTGCTGATGACGTCACATTACTTCCCAGCATTGCAGTTCCTTATTAATGATTAGAGCAAGAGGTATTGGGAAAGACAGTCGGGTTAGAACAACACTTCTTAGGCTTCCCACACTTTTTCACCAAAGCTGAATAGTCCCCACGCTGAGGAGCAGCTGGATCAGTCCTTTGCTCTGAGGTGGATGCTGCAGCTGCAGTTGGCCAGCCCCACACCTCTAGTTGTGGGGAATGGATGAAGGTCCTTCTACTGTGGCATCTGCGGTGGAAGCTCATCTTGCGCTTTCTTTTCCAGGTTGCTGAATCTTGTGATCCATTGATGCTGTTTTTTGAGATTCTAATGCAGAGACACAGCTGTTTGAAGTCTTTGGAACTCCATTCCTGGTGATGGACATTTATACTGTCTCCATGGGGGGAGTTCTTCCCTGGGATTAGAAGGCAGTGCTCAGTGTTCTGCTGCCCTGAGGTGGATCTTGGGAGCATAGTAATTGATTAAGAAGCAATGCACACAAGTTTGGACATAAATATGCAGGGGTAATATATAAAAATTTTGCAGTCTAGTGCATTGCTTCTGTCTTAGATTCTTCCTAAATCACACTTCCTAAGTCCAACAAATGAGCAGAACATATAGCAATCATCAAGTTCATAATGTCACAATTAATAAAAACTGAAGGTTTGTATTTGTAGCACAGTGCTGACAATATATGTTCAACACGTCCGGGGACCTGGCTTCCTTCCTCAAAAGCAGAAATGTGGAGGAAGACGGGACAAAACCCATTTTGTGTGCAGCAAAGGTGTTTTTTGGGGGGAATCTTATTTTTCATTTTGCAGTTCTCGCAAAACAAAAACAAAACTTGGAGCTTTCTGCATGATGCGAAGATGTTCCACTATTGAGATATAGGGGTGATATTCACTTTGTTCAAGTGGAGGGTCGTATGCTGTGGCTGTGACCTTGGCTGACCTTGAATTCTAGGGGTCCTGTAGCCTCAGCCTTCTGGGTGCGACTCTTACGTCCTAAGCCACTCCCAGACTTTTGGTGTCTTTTGCTGTGCTTCTTCCTGGACATTTCTTTCGTATATTTCTTTCTTTTTATAGAAAACCAATGCTGTATCTGAAAAAAAAAAGATAATGAGATTGTTAATGGAGGAGTAAGGATGGCATTGGCTTCTCTATTAGTTACTTTTGGGTTGCTGTAAGCAAAGTCTTTTGACACAAACAGTGTAAAGGAGGAAAGTTGTTTGTTGTGTTTTGTTTTGGGCTCAGGATTTCAGAGTATTCAGTTCATGGTCACTGCCCCAATTGCTTAGCGCCTGAGACTAGGCAGACATCATGGAGGGAGAGACATGGGGAGCAGGAGGAAGCAATATAGGAGGTTCCAGGGTAATGTAGAACCCCCCAAACACACCCTCAGTGCTCTACGTACCACAGATACCCCCCTCCTATTTCTGTAAGCTCCTGATAATACCATGGATTAGATCAGATCCTCTGGGACCCAGTCCTGTCCAACTGAGCCTATAATACATGGGGTTCTGGATGGCATGGGAGAAAGGAAGAGAGGGATGGGAAGAGAAACTATACATGCATGCCGTGGAACATGGGTGGGGGTTAGAGGACAACTCTCCTTTCACTATGTGGGCTTCCAGGGATTGAACTAAAGTCGCCGAGTCTGCCAGCATGCTCCTTGTCAGTTCTGTACATGTCATTTCCAAACCACAACAGTATACGTAGGTAATAACAACACTACAAGAGTGACTTTGTCAGTGAGGAAATAAGCTGCCATACCTGTTTATAGGTGATGTTAAATTCAAATGAGAGCTCCAGAAGGTCTGGTATTGTGAGGCTCTTGGTCGATTTAAACCTCGACCAAAGGGTGGTCATGAGAGATCTGCTGACTCTTTT
Source organism: Typhlomys cinereus (assembly GCA_023101885.1). Taxonomy (NCBI): domain Eukaryota; kingdom Metazoa; phylum Chordata; class Mammalia; order Rodentia; family Platacanthomyidae; genus Typhlomys; species Typhlomys cinereus. The sequence continues at coordinate 116,375 of JALPQD010001058.1, read as the reverse complement.
CCTGGGGCTCAGCTCCTTCGTTCCCTTCTGCATTTCTTTCAGCGTCTCTTTGAAGACCTTCTTGTGTTGTTCTTCTATTTCTCCTCCTCTCCATTCCTGCTGTTTCTGTGGGCAGGGATGGTTATTTGGATGCTGTGATTTTGTTCCCGAAGTGGGGGTGGTTGGTTTTGTGAAACCAGACCTGTGGGAGAGAAGTTGAGTTGTGATGAAACTTGACTTTAGATCACAGGCAGCGCTCTTCAGTGTGAGACTAAACTGGACTTTCCTAAGATAGCATGTGAGTCTAGTTACAGATGACAAAGGCAGAGTCTTAAGCATCTCAAGTTCCAGGTCAATCTGGGCTGTTTATAGAGATTACATTTCAAAAAAGGGGAAAAAAAAAGATAGCAATATCTACATTGGTCTAAAGCAGAAGGGAA
>JALPQD010001058.1:56469-108090 GCA_023101885.1 Typhlomys cinereus | reverse complement strand
GGATGCTCTGGAAGAGCTAGAGGCAAAAAAAATCAGATTCAGCCTGTCTGTTTTCTTTGGTTTTGGGGGACAGGCTCTCCCACTTGGTATGTCATGTAACGTAATATGTAATAAGGAGGCCCTGAATCCTGATCCTCCTACCTCTGCCTCCCAAGTGTTGGGATCATGGGCATTTGTCAGAATGCCCAACTTATTGATTTATTTCATGTGAATGCAAACAGTGAAGGATCAGGTTGAAATGTCTCAGTCCTCACAGAGTGTTCTTTTTCTGAGTTGAATCTGTTAGGTTGGTGGGGAAAAGATGGGGAGCAGCTTTGACCATATGTAGATGCTACTTGGAGGTCCATACATAAGAAAAACTGACAGAAGAGAGAGATTTAATAGGAGTTTATTTAGAGTCGAGGGCCTGGTGGCCAAGGAAGTCATAGTTTAGCCTTAAGGTGGGAGAGCATTAGAACAGAAAAGAGAGCTTAAGGTTGGGGAGGATAGGGAGAGAGCTGTCATGATGGCATGGCTTAGTAGGTAGAGGGAGGGGGAAGCAGAAGACGATGATCCTGGGTGGGGTCTCAATTGTTGGTGTCCCAGGAGTTGCTAAGGAGTTGCCCAGTGGTTACTAGGGAGGTGTGGTCTTTCCAAAAATGACATCTGGCTAAGTTGGAGGCTTTGCAAAAGGGCACTGTAGCTAACAATCCTTCTTTAAGAATGTCTCCCAAATTGCCACTGGGTCTTTGCACCTCATCGGAGAGTAGGACCCAGAGGAGAGTTAGGCATACACTTTTAAGGATGCTCCAGGGATGGCAGGGGGAGGCACTGGTGGGAGGTCAGAGGGAGGGAGAAGACGAGTGTACCTGTTAAGTCTGTATGAGTGGAAATTAAAAAAAAAAAAAAAAGAATATCTCCCAAACCAGAACAGAGAATACAGAACTTTGTGGGGGGAGGATGTGACTCAATGATGGGTCATATGATTCACTTGTTCTGCAACCCTGAGTTGAATCCTCTTAGAACTACAACATCAACTAATTAAAAGTACTATTTTTTCCGACATTTTGAGCAAATCAGAGCAACAAAGTTCAAGTCAGAAGCTTAAATATAATATTTTTTAAATTTAGAGCTGTTTTGGAAAGGGTTAGGGAAATAATGCAGCAGGTAAGGTGCCTGCTTGCAAATCTAATGATCTAAGTTTGATTCTGGGAAGCCCACATGAAGTGCTCTCTCTCTCTCTCTCTCTCTCTCTCTTTCTCTCTCTCTCTCATAAATAAAATAAAATAAATAAAATGAAGCATTCTGGGAAATAGAAAATCCATTTGTTTACCTCTAACATTTTTAAATATGTTCCATCAATAATAACATGCTTTTTTTTTCAATCTCTTTTAGGGCTTTTGTTGGAAAAACTGTATAGTGCTAAAAATCAGAACCTCTAAGAGGGAAAATACAAAGCAAAGCAGTCATGGCTCGAGACCTGGCTAGCCAAGACAGCTCCCTGAACTGGGAATTGTCCGGTAAGTTGAAATTAAATAGACATGAACTATCAAGCTAAAATAAAACAAAAAGTGTTTTAACATTCAGAAAGTGCTTCACCATTACCAAGCACAGTGAGCTAACACTAAGAATTTAGTTTCTTCTTTTTTACATGTGTGCTTATGTGTAAGGAAGCCTGTGTTTGCTTACCAAAGTGCAGGAGTAGCAATCAAAGGACAGGGTCCTCAGCAACCAGTTCTTTCCTTTCACCATGTGGGTGGGGGCTCAGGAATTGGATGAGGAGTCCAGGTGTGTGTCCAAGTTATGTGTCCAACTCTCATCGACCCTTTTCTCTTTCTTTCTTCTTTCTTTTTTCTTTCTTTCTTTCTTTCTTCTTTCTTCTTTCTTTCTTCTTTTTTCTTCTCTTTCTCTCTCTTCTTTTCTTTCTTTTTCTTCTTTCTCCTTCCTTTCTGTCTTTCGTTCTTTCTTTTTCTTTCATTCTTTCTTTCTTTCATTTGTTTGTTCTTTCTTTCGTTCATTCGTGTTCTTCTTCCTTCCGTCCTTTTTTTTCTTTCTTCTTTTTTTTTTTTTTTTTTTTTTTTTTTTTTTGAGACTTCGACTATGTAGTTTAGGCTGTCTTAGGAAAGTCCAGTTTAGGCTCACACTGAAGAGTGCTGACTGTGATCTAAATGTCAAGTTTCATCACGATTCCACTTCTCTCCCACAGGTCTGGTTTCCCAAAACCAACCACCTGCACCTTGGGAACAAAATCCACAGCAACCGAGTAACCATCCCTGCCCACAGAAACAGCACGAATGGAGAGGAGGAGAAATAGAAGAACAACACAGGAAGGTCTTCAAAGAGACGCTGAAAGAAATACAGAAGGGAATGAAGGAGCTGAGCCCCAGGAAAAGAGTCAGCAGATCTCTCATGACCACCCTTTGGTCGAGGTTTAAATCAGCCAAGTGTCTCACAATACCAGACCTTCTGGAACTCTCATGTGAATTTAACATCACCTATAAACAGGTATGGCAGCTTATTTCCTCACTGATAAAGTCACTCATGCAGTGTTGTTATTACCTACATATACTGTTATAATTTGGAAATGACATGTACAGAACTGACAAGGAACATGCTGGCAGACTCGGTGACCTTAGTTTGAACCTTGGAAGCCCACATGGTGGAAGGAGAGCGGCCCTCCAACCCCCACCCATGCTCCACGGCATGCATGTGTATTTTCTCTTCCTCTCCCTCTCTTCCTTTCTTCCTTTCTCTCTGTAAAGTATAAAAAGGAAATGCCCATGCCACTCAGAGCCCCGTGTATTATAGGCTCAGTTGGATAGGACTGGGTCCCAGAGGATCTGATCTAATCCATGGCATTATCAGGAGCTTACAGAAATGAGGGGGGTATCTGTCATAAGTAGAGCACTGAGGGTGTGTTTGGGGGGTTCTGTGTTGCCCTAGAACCTCCTATATTGCTTCCTCCTGCTCCCCATGTCTCTCCCTCCATGATGGGAGCCTAGTCTCAGGCCCTAAGCAATTGGGGCTGTGACCATGAACTGAACCCTCTGAAATCCCAAGGCAAAAACAAAACAAAACAAACAACTTTCCTCCTTTACACTGTTTGTGCCAAAAGACCTTGCCTACAGGAACCCAAAAGTAACTAATAGAAGCCAATTCCATCCTTACTCCTCCATCAATGATCTCTCTCTTTTTTTTTCAGGTAGAACATTGGTTTTCTACAAAAAGAAAGAAATACAGGGAAGAAATGTCCAGGAGAAGGACAGCAAAAGACACAACAGGTCTGGGAGTGACACAGGACCTAAGAGTACTACCCAGAAGACTGAGGCTACAGGACCCTTAGGAATTCAAGATCAGCCAAGGTCATAGCCACAGCATAAGACCCTCCGCTTGAACGAAGTGAATATGACCCCTATATCTCAATAGTGGAGCATCTTCGCATCATGCAGAAAGCTCCAAATTTTGTTTTTGTTTTCCTGGAACTGGAAAATGAAAAATAAGATCCCCCGGAAAAAAAACTTTGGTGAACACTAAATGGGTTTTGTCCCCCTTCCCCTCCGACTTCGGCTCTTGAGGATGGAAAGCAGGTTCACGGATTGAACAAATAATATTATCACTGTGCTACAACTCCAAACCTTCGATTTTTGTTGATTGTAGCATTATGAATTTGATGATTGCTTTATGTGCTGCTCATTTGTTGGACTTCATGTGATTTAGGAGGAATCTAAGACAGAAGCAACGCACTAGTGGGCAGAATTTCTATATATTACCCGTGCATATTTTATGGGCAAACTTGTGTGCATTGCTTCTTAATCAGTCACTGTGCTCCCAAAATTCACCTCAGGCAGCAGAACACTGAGCACTGCCTTCTAATCCCAGGGAAGAACTCCCCCATGGAGGACAGTATAAATGCCCATCACCAGGAATGGAGTTCCAAAGACTTCAAACAGCTGTGTCTCTGCTTTAGAATCTCAAGAAACAGCATAAATTGACCGCAAGATTCACCAGCCAGGAAAAGAAAGCACAAGATGAGCTTCCACCGCACTGATGCCACAGTAAAAGGACCTTGTCCCTTGCCCACAACTAGAGGTGTGGGGATGGCCAGCTGCAGCTGCAGCTTCCACCCCATCAGAGCAAAGTAGCACAAGCACTGAACTTCTCCAGGGGAAAGACCCGAGCAGCAGAGATGATCAGCCCACTGCTCCCCAGCTGTGTGGGCTATTCAGCTTTCGGTGAAGAAGTGTTGGAAGCCTAAGAAGTGTGTTCTTACCCGACTGTCTTTCCCAACACCCCTTGCTCTTAACCATTAATAAGGAAACTGCAATACTGGGAAGTAATGTGACGTCATCAGCAAGGGACAGTTCCTACTTGGCTGACCCTGACTCAGCATTTCACTACTTCAAAAGCTATTTACTTTCCCTTATAATGAATGTGTACTTCAAATGGAGCACTTATATATGCTTAATATTCTCTATTAAAATTTTACGATGACCTTACCTTTTTTCTGTTATGTCCTCATCTTTCATTTTGAAAGTAGGGTAGGTGTTGGAGATTGGGTCCAGGAACTCTACATGAAAATTTCTACCCCTGAGATACACTTGGGCTTGCCCTTTAATGTTTCCAAATGTGTTTTGGAGGTTGTGTTTGTGTTGTCCCACAAGGTTAACCTATGGAGATACGTTCTCAAAAACAAAACAAACAGGGCCACAGACATGGCTCAGGAGTTAAGCTGATGTATTGGAAAGCAGAAGGGCCCATGTTAGGATCCTGGATCCAAGGCAGAAAACACAGCTGCCTGTACTTCCAGGTCTAGAAGACAGAGCCTGGGACACTCCAGAGCAAAAGTAAATAGGGGATAGGAGCAATCCACGGTGATTCCCAAAGTCACCCTTGTGCCTCTATAGACACAGTCAGTGCCACCTATATACACAGAGACACATTCACAGAAACAATGCCAAAATAAATAAATACAATTTATTTAATAAAAACACACACACACACAAATTCAAACCTGCCTAGGAAGACCTTTTTGTTCTTCATTACCAACTGTTTTCCAGATATTTCTTGTTTGCTTTTTGAGTATGGTCTCATGGAATCCAGGCTAGTCTTGAACTAATTCCCCTGTTTCTACCTCCCCAATTCTTGTATTCATAAGGCTATGCAACCCTGCTGGAAGATTTAATATATTTTGACCATGACAAATATGTGAGTAGTATGGGAAAACATTTATAGAACACCGAACTTATTCCATATAAACACAGTTCTGGTAGATAAATAAGAAAAAAAGTCTTGGTTCTATGGTACAGAACTGAATATAGGGAAGAAAAGAAGTTATGAATATTCTATATTTATGCTTGTATTGACATGATGCTTTTATAATGCACATTAATTGATTTCATATAAAAAAAATAAAGAAAAGACCAGACTCTGTGGATATGAATCTAATGGTTCAATGCGTCCCACCACTTCTGCCTTATTCTCCCCAAACCTCCTAATGTTTCTGGAAGGGATACTCCCCACCTACATGCAGGTGCATGTGTCACGGCCTATGAACTTCCATCTGATTCTCCTGTCTGTACCTTCCATCATGTGGTAGAAGATGAGGTTACACATGTGCACCCTCACATCTGGCTCCAACTTTGGCTCTGGGGATCTAACACAAGTGGTCAGATCTACATAGCAAAGCTTTTACCTGATCAACCATCTCCCCTCCCTCAGCTTTCACTTCACACTTGGATTTTCCAAATCCCTTTTCCTCTCTCGACTCCTTGGCTGTTTTCTCCTGTACTGAGCAGTTGAGTGCTCCCACACAGAGAGAGCAGTACTCCAGATTTCTTCTGATCTGGTAGCCTGTTCTGGCCTCCTCTCGCCTCTCAAGATGGAACGGGTCACCAAACCTGGATGGTCAGCCACTCTGTGGTCCTTCCCACACCTTGATAGATCTTAGCCTGTCTGTCCACTGTCTTAAGATCTGTCTATGCCAAGAAGGTTGAATTAGTTGGTAAAAATCAGCTGAAAAATCACAAGAGCTGGAGTAAGATGGCAGCATAATTGCAACCTCAGAGTCAGGAGCAGATGATAATGAGAAAAACAAGTGTGACAGTTAATCCTGGATGTCAACTTGACCACACCTGGCATTAACAAAGATCAGCTGAGACCACATCTGGCAAGATCAGCTGAGAACACCTGAAGAGATTATCTGGATAATCAGCCATAGATCTGAGCAGAACCTCTCTAGATCTTATAATAACCTCCCAGTAGTGCACCAGATAAAAGGAACCATAGAGCAGGAGACTGAGAAGAGAGACTCTGAGGCTGTGCTAGAAAATGTTCTTCCCTCCTACCACTGGATTTCTTCATTTCTTCCATCCTCCAGCTCTCCAACACACCAAGTCTTCTGGGAATCCATCAGCCTTCAGCTGTTGCCCACTGGACTACTGGACTGAGAAGCTACTGGCAGCTATCTTTGGACTACCTCAGCCATATCTCCTAAACAAACTCAATAAGTTCCCTATTTATATATTCATTCTGTTGATTCTGTGACTCTAGAGAATCCTGACTGATACAATAAAACAACTGGGTATCTGCTGCTCTTTGACCATTTACCCCTGTAATCTCCAGAATTCCCTTTATTGGACGAGTACTCAATGCTCAAGCTGGACTCTTCCTTCTATAACGGAAGGAGTTTATTACAGAAAAGCAAAGCTGCCAAAGTGTAGAAAACAACTGACTGCAGTCTACTTGGCCCTGAACAGGACATTCAAGTCCCCTACTTCTATCCCAAAGCTCAGGGAACATAGAGGAATGAGAAATAGGAAGAGAGTAAGGGTCTGCAGTAGGGCAGGGATGAGACTAAACCTAATCTTCTGCACATGATGGGACTGTTATACCCACAAATTCCTGCAGCTATGTGAATTTCCACAAGACCCAATGGGAATTGTCTTATAACCATTTTGTCATGGAAGGAGAAAGAGCTCAAAAGTTCCATACCCCCGGAGACTGATGAGGGATAATGCTGGTGAGAGGAATGGAAGATGCTTTCCTCAAGGGTCTACCCACTGTTATACGATTCGTGATCCAGAAATTATTCAAGCATAAGTCATCAACTTCAAGAATGGTTGCTGATAAATCACCATCAAATGTCTTACGGAAAAAAGAGGCTTTTTTTTTTTTATGATTGTGCAGTAACACTTCTATTCCAGCTTAACAGAAGAGCTCACGCCAACACCAGGACTGAGGAAACTGGCCACACCATCTCTGCATAGAGGCTGAGAGAGGGATGATCCTTACTTGCTAGACCAGCATGTCAGACCAAGGATACAACTTTTTTCAACCAGCTCTCTGTGTTTTATTCCAGGGCCTAATCCCACCCACCATGGGCTGGGCCTTCCCCATCAGCTAGACAATTTCTTGCAGGTTTGCTCTGGGCTTCATTCAACCACAAATTCTCTGCAAATGTACTTAGAGCTCAAACTCTCAACACTCAAGTTGACCCCGGCCAGGTGTCCATACTGGGTGGAGTTGTTCTTCATTCCTGTAGTAACATAAATGTAAATTCACAATGTCTGGAGCCCTGGATGTCCTGAAAATGAAAGAGGAGGATGTCTCAAGTTCCTCGAGGCAGGAACGCACTTAGGTGGCACCAACTTCCAGATGGAGCAGTAAATCTACAAAAGGAAAAAGCGATGGCATCTGTATCATCAGTCTGAAGAGGACCTGAGAAAAGCTGCCGCTGGGAGCTCTTGCCATTGTAGCCATTGAGAACCCGCTGATGTCAGCATCAACTCCACCTGGAACACCCACCAGTGCACTATGCTGAAGTTTGCCGCTGCCATGGGAGCCACCAGAATCACTGGCTGCTTCACTCCTGGGACCTTCACTAATCAGATCCAGGCAGCCTTCCAGAGCCAAGTCTCTGATGATGACTGACCTCAGGGCAGACCACCAATCTTTTACAGAGGCGTCCTATGTCCACCTGCCCACCATCCCTCTGTGTCTCCTCTTTGCTAGGTGGACTTGGCCATCCCCAGCAACAACAAGGGAGCTTACGCAGTGGGTCTGATATGGTGGATGCTGGCCAGGGAAGATCTGCGTGTGTGAGGCTCAATCTCCCGGCAACACCCTTGGGAGTTCATGCCTGATCTCTACTTCTACGGAGATCCTGAAGTGATCGAGAAGCAAGAGCAGGCCACTTCTGAAAAGGCTGGGACCAAGGAGAACATCCAGGGCTATGGGCCTATGCCCGAGCCTGAGTTCACAGCTGCGCAGCCTGAGGTGACCAACTGGTCCGAGGGCATGCAAGTGTCCTCTGTGCCCATCCAGCAGTTCCCAACAGAGGACTGGAGTGCTCAGCCGGTTCCTGGGGACTGGTCCACTGCCACCCACTGTTGAGGCCACTGAATGGGTAGGAACAACCACAGAGTAGTAAGAACTATTCTGCATACACTTAGAGCGAATGGAAAGAAGGTGGATAGAAAATAAACCTCCTAACAACAATAGATTGGGAGAAGAAGGGTTATTAGAGGAAGAGGAGGAGAGTGGGATTGTGAATTAAGACATGAAAATAGCCTTTCTGCCCCAGACTCTGACCCAGGCAGACCTCTCTTCTCCTCAGTGTGGACTCCCTGCTCCTCAGGGCTGACTACTTGATCCTCAGGTAAGGCCCCTAAACCAAGCCTCAGACCCCAGGTCATCTCTGTGCCCCAACTAGCCTCTTGCCTTTCTGCCTGGACCCTGACCCAGGCAGTGGGTCGGATATGGTGGATGCTAGTAGTAATACTATCTAATTCAGTTCAGTCAAAACACAGAGAAACAAAAAGGAGGTCATAAGAGATAAACAAAAATGCCCAGGTAACAGAGCAAATCCATGAGAAAAAAAAACCCAAGACAACAAATCTCCTACCAAAAGAATGAACCCCATAATGATGGAATCCAACCAGAACAAACTCACAGAAGACAGCCAAGAAAGCCAGACCCAAGATAATGATTTTCAAAGCATGATCTCCAAGACAGCGAATAGTCAAAACACTACACATACAAGATAAAGAAAATGTGCTGAGAGCTTCAAGAGAAAAAAAATCTCACTTTTAAAGGTAAACCTACTAAAATAACAAACGATTTTTCAATGGAAACAGTAAAATCCAGAGCTTGGAAAGACATACTTCAAGTATCGAATGAGCACAAATGTGAACCCAGCAAAATTATCATCCATGACCGAGGGTACAAGAAAAATTTTTCAACATAAAGACATCCTGAAGGCTTACATGATCACCTCACCAGGTCTGTAACAAATCCTAGAAAAGATACTCAAGCTTGAAGGAAAGAACAAACATATCCAGGAGGACAGAAGGGAAGTATAATACCACCAACGCCTACAAGCTAAGTAATACATTTATGAAAGCCACTAAACACAAAAAATGTCAGGAATTAAAAGAAATTTCTCCCTTTTCCACCCTCCCACCTTGGACATGCAGCAATCCAGCGAGGACACACTGAGCCCCAGGTAAACATCCCCAGCTCTCCTCCAAGCCCCAGGTAACCCACTTGTCTCAGCTCCTCCCACCAGCGAGTCAGAGCAGACGCTTCTCCAGGCTGGGGAAGACCCCTAGGCCACACCCCAGGTCTCCAGGTTAATTGCACCCGTTGCCAGCACCTCTGACCTTTCCACCCGACCACCTGGGATGCGAGCAATCCAGCAAGGACACACTGTGCCCCAGTCCAGGGAGGACACACTGCTCATCAGAATTCAACAGATTCCAAAGAACACCCAAGCAAAGCTCTAGGGGACAAAGGCCACACATCTGAAATCCTCTAAATTCATCCTATTACATGGGACAAATTCTCCACATCCAGTCCAAAGATAAATAAACCCCCTTTTTACCATCCTGTTCCCTTCAGTTATCACTTACTGTAGAGTAACTTTTCCATATAGCCACTCCCAAAACACATACAACGTCAGGGAATATACCACTCACCCTGACATATCACCAAGGTACTAAATCGTAAAAGTGCACTACTATACTAATATTCACCCCCTGTACACTCCCTGTACTGACTAATAGCCTCATCCAGGAAATAATGATAACAACAAGCGTAACCAATACCAAGGCAAACACTAGCAATAACTGCCTGAGAATAGTGATACCAACTAATTCAGCTCAGTCAAAAACATACAGAAATTGTAAAAAGGTCTTAAGAGGTAAAACAAAAATGCCTAAGTCAAAGTGTAAATCCGTGAGAAACAAAACCCAAGAAAACAAATCTCTCACCAAAAGAATTAACCCCATAATGATAAACTTCAACCAGAATAAATCCACAGAAAATAGCCAAGAAAGCCTGACCCAAGATAACGACTTTCAAAGCATGATCATCACCATGGTCAATACTGTGAAAGAGGAAATCTGGGAGGACTTAAATAACCACATCAACAACTTAGAAGAGGAACACAACAGACACTTGGAGGAGTTGAGCAAAACAGTTCAAGAAACAAAGATAGGCATAGAGCAGTTAAAACAGACTCAAGCAGAGTTTAAAATTGAACTAAAAGACAAGTTATTCTCAACCCAGAACTCAACAGAGAGTCTTATTGGCAGAACAAATGAAGCAGAAAATAGAATTTCAAATCCTGAAGACAAAGTGGGAGTATTAACCGGCTCAATGGAAGAGGTTGTTACAGACAAAAAGATACTTGAGAGAAATATTCAAGAGTCTTGGGACACCCTGAAGAAGCCTAACATGTGTATTTATGGAATACCAGAACAAGAATCCCAAAATACCACACCTGAGGAAATTTTTCAAACTATCATCAAGGAAAACTTGCTTCATCTAAAAAAAGGAGAAGCCCATCCATATACAAGAGGCCTTCTGCACCCCAAACAGATATGACCAAAATAGAAACTCGCCACGGGAAATAATAGTTAAAACACTCCACATTAAGACAAAGAAATGGTGCTGAGAACTTCAAGGGAAAAAAAAAAAAAACAAGTCACTTTTAAAGGTAAACCTATGAATACAACAAATGTTGTAGTAGAAACAGTAGAAACAGTAAAAGCAAGAAGAGCTTGGAGAGATGTGCTTCAAATATTGAATGAGCAAAAATGTCAACCCAGGCTGATATACCCCGCAAACAATCTGACAAATTGGAGGGGGAAACAAAAATTTTCTAGCACAGAGACAACTTGAAGGCTTACATGTCTACCAAACCAGGCCTTCAAAAAAAAAATGCTACAAATGATACTTAAGCTTGAAGATAAGAACAAGCATATCCAGGAGGACAAAAGGGAAGTATAATACCACCAAAACTTAAAAGCCAAATAAGATACTTACAAAAGCCACTAAACATAAAAGTGTTCAGAATTAAAAGTACTTTCTCGGGGCTGGAGAGGTGGCTCAGGTGTAAAGACCCTGGCTTGCAAGCAGAAGGTCCTGAGTTCACATCCCAGGTCCCACATATAACCCGCCAGGTGGAAATGGCGGCAACCTGCACTTCTGGCCCTAATGTGTAGAGACTGGGAAATTGCAGAGTGAAGCAAGAAGGAGGTAGAAGCAATCCAGGAAGATTCCTGAAGTCACTCTTAGTCCTTCACAGGGACACACAGTGCCCTCTGATACACACACACACACACACACACACACACACACACACACACACACATACAAATAAATAAAATTTAAAACTGCACTTTAAAAAAAATAAAAGTAATTTCTCCATTATAACATTAAATGTCAATGGAATTAACTCACCAATCAAGAGACACAGATTACAAATTTGGATTAAAAATCACAACTCATCAATCTGCTGCCTTCAGGAAACTCATCTCACCACAAAGGATAGGCACATCCTAAAAATAAAATGCTGGTCAAAAATTCTGCAAGATAATGGAACCAGGAAACAGCCAGGGGTAGCTATAATGCTATCAGACAAAGTGAACTTCAAACTATAAAAATTCATAAGAGACACAGAAGGATACTACATTTTTAGTCACAGATACAATTCACCAGGAAGACTTCACAATACTGAACATATATGCACCTAATACTGACTCCTCCACATTCATCAAGCAAACACTACAGTGTCTAATGCAAGAAATCAACCCCCAAACAATAATTCTAGGGGTTTTCAACACCGCCCTCTCAACAGGAGATAGATCAACAGGTCAAAAACTTAACAGAGACACATTGAAACTTAATCAAAGCCTTACTGAAATGGACCTGACAGATCTCTATTGAACTTTTCATCCACACACCAAAGAATACACATTTTTCTCAGCAGCACACAGAACTTTCTCTAAAATAGACCACATATTGGGCCACAAAACACATATGTCCACATATACAGGAAAGTTGAAATTCTACCAGACCACTATGGTCTAAAGCTTGACATCTGCAACACAACAAACAACAGAAAATACACTAAGTCCTGGAAACTAAACACTATGATGCTGAATGAGAATTGGGTTCAGGAAGAAATTACAAAGGAAATTCAAATGCCACTGGTTCCTTACACCTCATCAGAGAGGAGGACCCAGAGGAAAGTTTGATATACACATTAAAAGATGCTTCAGAGTTGTGGGGAGGGAGCACTGGGAGAAAGGGAAGGAGGGGGAAAAGAAGGGGAAAAGGGGGGAAGAACAGGGAGATTCAGAGAGGGGTGGCAGGAGGGAGGGGACAGGGGTACCTACTACGTTTGTATGAGCGGAAAAATAAATAAATGAAAAATAAAATAAACAAAGGACATTCAAAATTTCCTGGAAGCAAACGATAATGAAAATACATCTTATCAAAATCTTTGGGACACAATGAAAGCTGTCCTAAGAGGTAAGTTATAGAAACATCACAAATAAGTAACTTAAGGATGCAGCTTAAAGCTTTAGAGTCTAGAGCAATCTGATCCCAAAAGCAGTAGAAGAGAGAAGATTAGCAAAATCAGGGGAGAAATACCCGAAATTGAGATAAGGAAAATGATACAGAGAATAAACCATTCAAAAGCTTCTTCTTTGAAAAAATCAATAAGATTGATACACCCCTAGCTAAATTAACCAAAAGCAAGAGAGAAAACCCAAGTTAACAAAATTAGAAATTAAAATGGAGTTATCACTATGATACCCAAAAAATTCAGGAAATTATAACATCATATTTCAAAAACTTATACTCTGTGAAATTTGACAACACACGAAAGAAATGGATGAATTCCTAAGTAACCACAACTTACCTAAATTGACTCAGGAAGTTTTCAATTATTTAAATAGTCCTACAACATAAGAGGAAATCGAAGAAGTAATCTCAAATCTTCCCACCAAAAAATGTTCTGGACCAGACTGATTCAGCACAAGTTCTATCAGACATTTAAAGAGCTAATAGCACCAATACTCCCTATACTGTTCCATCAAATAGCAAAGGAAGGAACACTGCCAAATTCCTTCTACGAAGCTAATATTGTCTTAATCCAAAAACCTAATAAAGATACACTTAAAAAGGAAAACTATAGGCCAATCTCTTTGATGAACACAAATGCAAAGATTCTCAACAAAGTCTTAGCAAATCGGATTCAAAAACATATCAAAAAGCTCATTCATGGGGATCAAGTAGGCTTTATCCCAGGCACACAAGGATGGTTCACAGGAATCGTAAGAAAATAAACCTTTGGCAAAAGAAAATCAACAAACCACAATCCAGAACTTCAGAGACTCTATATCAATCACATAGAACTAGGCCAGCCTAATCTCTCCCCATCCTGGAGCTCAGGGACATTTGCGGAAGAGGGGGCAGTAAGAGTGTAAGAGCAAAAGGATGGGAGGAGCAATGATTTGCAAGATTCTCAACAATAGTTGGGGCCAAAGCAATCATAATGGGACTTTGCATGCCCTGCGCAATGTCCAGTGCACTGTTGCCCTCATAAAGCTTAGCATAAGTTAAGGGCACTGAGATCCCTGGAGGCAAGGGATTGACAGCCATAGTAGTGATCCTATGCTTAAGGGGAACAAGAGAAAGGGCTTATGGAAATGCCACTGGGTCCTTATATGTCATCGGAGAGGAGGACCCAGTGGAGAGTTAGGCGTACACAATAAAGGACTCTCTGGGAATTGGGAGGGAGGCACTGGGGGATGGGGAGGGAGAGAAGGGGGAGGAGGGGGTTCAGGGGGAGGAGGGGGGAGGGAGGGAACTGGTAAAAAAATTTTAAAATGTATAATTAAATTTTTAATAAAAAAAAAAGAAAAGAAACCTTTGTTCCTTTGATGGTGATTTATCAGCAATGTTGCAGGCTGACTGCAACAGAATTTGGTACCCAGGAAGTGAGGTGTTGCTGATAAATCTGACTATGTGGGTTTTGTGGCTTTTGAACGGTTCTGCTGGACAAAGTTGGAAATGCTTGAGAATTTTCACTTTGTGGATTTACAAATACCGTTCTTCAAAGTTCAGTGGGCCAGTTGCTGAGAGAGATTGGGCCCAATTTGTGATGAGGGGAACAAGGATTTTGGTAAAGCTGAATTTAAAGACAATGGACTGGTTTGCTTGACAGAGGAGAGCTGTGTTGGCAGCCTTGAAGGTTTGCATGTGCAAAGGGCAGGCAGCAGAATATCTGCTGCTGTTGGAGAAATGTGTATCAGTGAAGGAAAACCTAGTGACTTGCACTGGGATGGTGGAAGATGTGAAAACAACCGTATAGCAAGGTCGTGGTTTGGAAATTCAAATTCCTTCAGGGGCCGAAAGCCCAAGTTAAAGCCGTTTCTTGCCCTTTGGATGTTTGGCTGCCTAAGAGGCTTTTCCATCGTCAGCACGTTAAAGGTGGTACAGCTGTAGCTCCAGTGGACTAAGCTATGTTTCAAACTCGCTTCAGAGTCTGGCAGCGTCCCCCAGGTGGCACTGGTTTTGGTGAACAGTTTGAGGGGTTCATGGAAAGCAGCAAAAACTTGGCACCAAGTGGCAGGCGTAGAGTTCCTGTGAGAGAAGGTGAAACGTATAGCTGCAGGGGTGAAACCAGAGACTTGGAGATGCCAGATCCGTGGGATGTATGCTGAGGACTGTTGTGAGTGGAGATTCAGCCTAGTTCAGCGGAACTCTGCTTTTACAACTTTAAGCTGCAAACAGGGACTGGGATTGCCTAGAATTTTTGAGCCACCTTGACTACATGATGAGCGGCAGAAGATGGACATGAAGTATAGGATGCGGTGATTTGTTGGACTTTGATCTTTTTAATGTTTTCTTATTGTTTTAAGATCCTTCTGTTTTAATGTTTTGTTTTAAAGTACTTAATTTCTTCTGATTAATAATCTTTTAAAGTTCAAAACCTTTGAACTTTTAATATGTTGGAACTGACGTTTTAGTGAGAACATTTTAAACATTGTCCATGTATTTATATTTTAACACCTATGGGGACAAAGATTGAAGGTTAGAGTTTAAAATTGCTATGTTTTTGTGTCTAGTTGACAAGGGGTGGAGTGTCATAGTTAGGCACAGGTGTCAACTTGACTGTTGAAGGTTTAAGCTCTGGGCACGTTTGTAGAGAGTTGATGGTTGAGTTAAGCCCAGAGCAAACCTGCAAGAGATTATCTAACTCATGGGGAAGGCCCAGCCTGTGGTGGGAGGGATTAGGCCCTGGATAAATCACGGAGAGCTGGTTGAGAGAGTCAGCATTCTTCTGTATACTTGGCCAGACATGCTGCTCTGGCAAGTAAGGATTGTCTATCTCTCAGCCTTTATGTGGTGATGATGTGGTCAATTCCCTCAGCCCTGGTGTTGGTGCATGCTCTCCCATCAAGCTGGACTGAGAACTGTACCCCGATAGTCGTAAGAAAGTAAACTCTTTGTTCTCTTAAAAAAAAAAAAAAAACAAGGTTGGTTCAACATACACAAATCAATACATGTGATTCACCATATAAACCAGTCCAAAATGTAAGACCACATGATATTCTTGATAGATGCAGAAAAAGCTTTGACAAGATCCAAAGGTGTAAGATCCTTTGACAAGATCCAGCCCTTCATCATCAAAACCATAGAGACGGTTGGAATGGAAGGAACCTTCATCAATATAATAAAAGCTGTAAACAACAAGCCAACAGCAAGGATTATACTCAATGGGGAAAAACTTGAAGCATTCCCGCTTCCATCAGGAACTAGGCAAGGCTGTCCACTCTCACCACTTCTACTCACTCTTGTACTTGAAATCTTAGTTGAGGCATAAGACAAGATAGGGAGATAATAGGAATTCAAATTGGCAAGTAAGAAGTCAAGTTATCTCTATTTGCAGATGATATGATCTTATACCTGAGTGATCCCAAAAAATCCACCAGGAAGCTCCTGGAACTAATACAGAAGTTCAGCAGGGTGGCAGGATACAAAATTAACGTACAGTGGCCTTCCTACATGCCCAGAATGAAAGAAGTGAAAAAGCTCTAAAACAATCCCATTTACTATAGCCCCTAAAAAAATGAAATACCTTGGTATAAACGTAACCAAGGAAGTAAGTGACCTTTACAATGAAAATATTAAAACCCTAAAGAAAGAAATTACAGAAGATACCAGAAGGTGGAAAGACCTTCCATGCTCCTGGATTGGCAGAATCAATATCATAAAAATGACCATCCTACCAAATGCAATATACAGATTCAATGCTATACCAACCAAAATCCCAAAGCAATTCTTTAAAGAGGTTGACCAAACAATCTCAAAATTCATACGGAGGCACAAAAGACCCGGCATAGAAAAAACAATCCTGAATAACAAAACACTGCTGAAGGTATCATCATACTAAACCTTAGTCAATACTACAAATCCATAGTTACAAAAACAGCCTGGTACTGGCTCCAAAATAGATACACAGATCAATGGATAAGGGTTGAAGATCCAGATATACGCCCACACAACTACAGCCATTTGATCTTTGACAAAGGGCCCAAAAATCCAATGGAAAAAGAATAGCATCTTCAACAAATGTTGCTGACAAAATCGGCTATCTGCATGCAGAAGATTAAAACTATACCTGTACTTGACACCATGTACAAGACTTAATTCCAAATGGGTCAAGGACCTCGATATAAGGCCAGAGACTATAAAAACTTTAGTTGAAATGGTAGGGAACTCCCTCAAGCTGATTGAACTAGGCCAACAGTTCCTAATCAGAAATCCAATAGCACAGTCACTACAACCAACACTCAACAGATGGGATCTTATGAAAATAAAGAGCTTCTGTTGAGATAAAGAGGTTGTAACTTGAGCACAAAGGCAACCCACAGAATGGGAGAAAATCTTCACTAACCATATCTGATAGAGCTCTACTGTCCAGAGTGCACAAAGAACTTTGAAAACTAAACACCAAGCAAACAAATGGCCCAATTAAAAAATGTGCCTAGGAACTTAGAAGAAACGTTACCAGGGAAGAAATTGAAATGTCTAACAAATATCTTAAAAAATTCTCTGCATCTTTAGCTATAAGGGAAATGCAAATCAAAACCTCCCTGAGACATCATCTCACCCCGGTCAGGATGGCAAAAATCCACAATACAAGCAACATCAAATTGCTGGTGGGAATGCACGCTTATACAACCACTCTGGTGAGCCCTCTGGCGATTCTTTAAAAAGTTAAAGATTGAAATGCCATATGACCCTGCTATTCCACTTTTGGGAATAATCCCTCATACAGCAAAAATTCACGTGGATAGCACAAGCACGACCATGTTCATAGCAGCACTGTTTACAATAGCAAAGTCTTGGAATCAACCCAAATGTCCAACAGTTGACAAGGCATATATAAGGAAAATGTGGTACATTTATACAATGGAGTACTACTCAGCCATCAAAAATGAGGAATTACTGGAATTTGCCAGGAAATGGATGTCATTAGAAACAATTATATTAAGTGAAGTATCCCAGACCCAGAAAATTAAGCACCATATGTACTCCCTAATAGGTGGCTCCTAGTACCAAACCCACCCAGCCCACCTAGAGACACTCAAAGGTAAATCTATGTAATACCTACAGTAATTGCAAGGATTATGAACAGGAGGGATGGGGTTGGAGGGCCATACCAGAAACAAGGAGAGAGGGGACCATGTTACAGCAGAGAAAATAGGCCTTCATCAAGGACTGCAAGTAAGTAATGTGACACCTGGTTAAGTTCAAAGATGTTCGTTTCTGATCATTTACTACTGAGGGGGTATGATCTCACCAGAAGGGGAGGGCATATAGTCTGGCAGATAAAAAGTAACCAATTTGCAAATGGGTGATTGACCCATCCCTCACTGAGCTTTCCTACTTTTATTACATCTACCCTTGAATGTGCTCTTATAACAAGACTCCAGTTGAACAGCTTTTTGTCTCTGGCCAGTGGGTGACATACAGTGCCCATCAGGATGGAGTGAAGGGCATTGCAGGAGCAGCAAAACTGCAAAAGAAAATCAACAAACCACAACCCAGAACTTCAGAGACTCTATATCAACCAGCTAGAACTAGGCCAAACTAATCTCTCCCCATCCTGAAGCTCAGGGACATTTGCGGAAGAGGGGGCAGTGAGATTGTAAGAGCAAAAGGATGGGAGGAGCAATGATTTGCAAGATACTCCACACAAGTTAGGGACGAAGCAATCATAATTGGACTTTGCATGCCCTGCGCAATGTCCAACACACTACTGACCTCACAAAGTCTAGCATCTGCTAAAGGCACCAAGATCTTTGGAGGCAAGGGATTGACAGCCACAGTAGTGTTCCTATGGTTAAGGGGAACATGGGAAAGGATTCAGGGAAAGGCCACTGGGTCCTTGTATGTCATCGGAGAGGGGGCCCAGAGGAGAGTCAGGCATGCACAATAAAGGACTCTCTGGGAATTGGGGGGGAGGCACTGGGGGATAGGGAAGGAGGGGGGAGGGAAAGGGGATCAGGGGGTTCGGGGGGAGGACGTAGGAGGGAGGGAACTGGTGTACCTATTAAGTTTGTATGAGCAGAAATAATAATAAAAATTATAAAAATAGAAAAAGAAATTAAAGGACTGAAATGCAAGATGACCCTGCGATTCCACTTTTGGGAATAACCTCCCATACAGCAAAAATTCACCTCGATAGCACAAGCACGACCATGTACATAGCAGCACTGTTTACAATAGCAAAGTCATGGAATCAACCCAAATGTCCAACAGTTGACGAGTGGATATAATGGAGTACTACTCAGCCATCAAAAATTTTGAATTAATGGATTTTGTTGGGAAGTGGATGAAATCAGAAACAATTATACTGAGTGAAGTATCCCAGACACAGAAAATCAAGTGCCATATGTACCCCCTAATAGGTGGCTCCTAGTACCAAACCTACTTAGAGACACTCAAAGATAAATCTCTGTAATACCTACAGTAATTGCAAAGATTATGAACAAGAGTGATGGGGAAGGAGGGACACACTACTAACAAGGAGAGAGGGGACCATGGTACAACAGAGCAAATAGGCCACCATCAAGGACTGAAAGTAGTAATGAGACATCTGATTAAGTTCACAGATTTTCCTTCCTGATAATTTACAACGGATGGGGTATGATCTTATCAGAAGGGGAGGGCATATAGTCTGGCAGATAGAAAGTAACCATTTCACAAATGGGCGATTGACCTCTCTCTCACACCGGTTTCCTACTTTTATTACATCTACCTTTGAATATACTCTTATAACAAGACACTAATTTAACAGGTTTTATCTCTAGCCAGGGGGCAATATCCAATACCCATCAGGATAGAGTGAAGGGCATTCCAGGAGCAGCAAAACTGAAAAAAAAAATCAACAAACCATAATCCAGAACATCAGAGACTCTATATCAACCACCCGGAACTAGGCCAGCCTAATCTCTCCCCATCCCAAAGCTCAGGGAAATCTGCGGAAGAGGGGGAGGTAAGATTGTAAGAGCCTAAAGATGGGGAGGAGCAATGATATGTAAGATAGTCCACACAGGTTAAGGCCGAAGTAATTGTAATAGGACTTTGCATGACATGCACAATGACCAACAGGTCATTGATCCCCGAAGTCTAGCATGGATCACAGGTTCCAAGATCCTTAGAGGCAAGGGATTAATAGCCACAATAGTGTTAATATACTAAAGGGGAACACAAAAAAGAGCTCTGGGGAATGCTACTGAGTTCTTACACCTCATCAGAGAGGAGGACCCAGAGGGAAGTTTGACATGCACACTAAAGGAGGCTCCAGGAATTGAGGGGGGCACTAGGAGAAAGGGTGGGAGGGAGAAAATGAAGGGAAAATGAGGGGAGGGAGCAAGGAGATCCAGGGAGGGGTAGAGGGAGGGAGGGGAATGGGGTACCTATCAAGTTTGTATGAGTGGAAAAAAATTTTTAAAGTAATTTCTCCATTATAACACTAAATATCAGTAGAATCAAATCACCAATGAAAAGATGCAAGTTATAAACATGGATTAGAAATCACAATGCATCCATCCGCATCCTTCAGGAAACACATCCCACCACAAAAGATAGGCACATTTTAAAAGCAAAAGGCGGGTCCAAAAATTCTTCAAGCTTATGGAACCAAGAAACAAGCAGGGGTAGCAATTATGCTCTCTGACAAAGTGGACTTCAAACTGAAGAAAATCACAAGAGATACAGAAGGACACTACATTTTAGTCACAGATACAATGCACAAGGAAGACTTAACAATACTGAACATATAAGGAGCACCTAATATGGGCTCCTCCACATTCACCAAACAAATGCTACAATGTCTAAAACAAGAAATCAATCCCAAAATAATAATACTTGGCGATTTCAATACTGCACTCTCAATGTGGGGCAGATCAACAGGCCAATAACTTAACAGAGGCACATTGGAACTAAATCAAACGCTTACTGAAATGGACCTTACAGATCTCTATCAAACTTTCCATTCAAGCACCAAGGAATACACATTTTTCTCAGTAACGCACGGAACTTTCTCCAAAACGGACCACATATTGGGCCAGAAGATGAATCTCCACATACACAGGAAAGTTGAAAATTTAGCCTGTACCCTATCAGACCACCATGGTCTAAAGCTTGACATCTGCAACACAACAAACAGCAGACAATACACTAACTCTTGGAAACTACACACTATGATGCTGAATGAAAATTCAGTTCAGGAATAAATCAAAAAGGAAATTCGATATTTCCTAGAAGGAACAATAATGAAAATACAACTCACTCAAGTGTACACACACTGAAGTGCACTCAGGGACATACACCCATCCATGTGCACCATCGATGCAAAACATACCTCATACATACATGAAAGAGGAAAAAATGGAAGGAAGAAAAAAAGAACAGCAAAAAACCCAAATTTCCCATGGCTGTAACATGTAAAACCTGTACTCAGGATCAGGGAGAGAGCTTCAAAGGCAGGGTGAGGCAGGGTAAGGCCCCTGCTCTCAAAGGCTCTCCTGAGTTCAATGTCATGCATGCACACAACTTTTTCTCAGATAGAATGCTACAGGAATACAGCTCTCAGAAGGTGAAAGCAGAAGAATCATTTCACCTCCATAGCAGCTGGAGACCAGCTTTGATTTCCCAAGACCTGAAGAGAAGAAGGGAGCTGTTGTAGGGTTTTTTGTTTCGGTGAGAGGGTTTCTAGATATCAAACCCAGGGTCTTATATGTGAGGCAAGCAGTGTGGCTGGCTACATCCACCGCCTTTATGCATGACTCCAACTAACAACGTGATCACGTGCTCTTTTGATCGTCTGATATTTTCCATTTGCCCCATGCTTTCTTGACTTTCCCTTCCAAATATTTCTCCAGACACTTTTCCTTTGTAGATCTTCCTTTGTGGCTATTATGGAGGTTGTTTTCCTTCCTAGTCACTGTCCACATGATTGCTCTGGTTTTCCTTTGGCTCCACTGTCCCCTTCCCAAGGCTTCACATTTTCCAGTGCAATCCTTCTTCCTGGTGTGGTGGCCAGTATCTGTTGTCCCCACCCTCGGAAGGCTGAAGCAGGAGGCCCAGGAATTTAGGGCCTTCCTGAGCAACACGAATGAGCCATCTAAGGCTGGTAAGACAGCTCAACAGGGAGGGTGCCTGCAGGGAAGCCTGGGAACCTGAGGTCAGTTCCTGAAAACCCTCCTGGTAGATGGAAAGAACTGACTTCAAAAAGTTGTCCTCTGACTTCTGCCCATGTGCCATTGTATGTATATGCATTCTGTCTCCCTCTCTCTCTGTGTCTCTCTTTCAAATAAATGTATTAGTTATAAAATATGATTAAAATGTGCCCTCAACACTCCACAGTGGAGTCCAAGTGTCCATTTCTAGCTCCCTGCCCTTCATGGATTCCGTGCCTGGAGTCCCTGAGTTCTCCAGAGCACCTGCCCCTCCTGGCACTCCACGTGTAGGATCCATGAGTTCCACCCTTTCTCTCCTCTAATAAACTCTAGTTTATACCTCAAAAAAAAAAAAAAGAGGAGGAAGAAGAAGAAGGTGCCATCAGGGTCTGGAGAGATGGTTCAGGGGTAAAGCCTTTGCCTGACAAGCAAAAGATCCTGAGATCTGAGTAAAAATGCCAGGTGGAAATGGTGGCAGCCCACTCTGCTGGGCCTGGAAGGTGCAAATTAGATTTCTGGAAAATTTCAAAACAAAGCAAAAAGAAGCAATCCAGTGTTATTCCCAAAGTCAGCCTTTAATTTCCACAGGCATAAACAGTGCCTTTTCTCTCTCTCTCTCTCTCTCTCTGTCTCTCTCTCTCTCTGTCTCTGTCTCTGTCTCTCTCTCTCTCTCTCTCTCTCTCTCTCTCTCTCTCTCACACACACACACACACACACACGAATAAAATAAAAGGGGTCATCTAAAACAACAAAAATGAAAATTTAATCCCAGTTGTGGAGCATTATGCAAGTGGGTAGGTGTGGCTAGTGTTTGGAGGTAGGATTAAAGGCGGGGCCTTTGGCGATAGGATGACAGGAGTAGATGCCTCCTTAGGGTGGAACCTCTCCACCCTAATCCATTCCCTGGCTGAATAAAAAGGGAGAGACCCCCGAGGAAACTCACAGTTGCTGTCTGCTGCTTCTCCTGCATAGACCATTTCAGACTCACCAGGAAAAAAACCATCAACCTGTTGGCACTTGAACCTCCAGCACTGTGAGTTAATATAAAACTTTTCTTCTTTAACTCAATCAGAAGGTGGTAAAGTGTGATAGCAACAGAAAACTGTTCCACCCCCAATGCCCAAGGTTTGGGTTTGTTTAATGTAATGAAATGTTCCCCAAAGCTTTTTTTTTTTTAAGAAATCTAGTTTTACTCATTTCTTTAAAAAATTTCTACTTTAGAATTTTATGCTTATTTATCTGAATTTCTTGAGACACAGGTTCTAATATTCAGTCCAAGCTGGTAGATTCTAGAGTTGTGGGCCAGCGTGTGATATACAGTGAGATCCTGTCTCTCTAGATTGGGACAGTAGCTCAGTTGATTATCTGCTAGCCTAGCATGTAGGAGGTCTTGGGGTCAATCACCTCGGAAAAAATTTAGAAATTTTAGGGGCCAATTCAGTGTATACTTAGCACTTAGTAAGAGACTATTGATTCAATCCACAGGACTAAAAAAGTGCCAAGGAGCCAGGGGGAAAAATATACTGCCTATTAATTTAATGCTAATTTTAAAAGTAGTAACATGCTACCCTGGTTATGGAGATCCTATGTTATGCCCATCTTGGACAAAATCTAATCATTTTGCAAGCATCTTCTCTCTGTAACTCCTGTGTAAAGTCTATCAGTTTCAGATATCAGCCATTTTTCTTTGCGTTTTGCTTTTTTGTGTTTTCCTTTTTTTTTCTTTTTGTTAATTTATTTATTTGCTTATTTGGGGAGTCAGGGCTTGTGAAGGGCATAGGACAATATGAAAATTCTTGGAACTGAAGAGATAGCTCTGAGGTTAAAACTTGTGGTTCAAAAGCAGAAAGACCTGAGTTCAGATAACAGATCCCACTTACAAATGCTGAAAGAGAGAGAGAGAGAGACAGACAGACAGAAAGAGAGAGAGAGAGAGAGACAGAGAGAGAGGAAATTAAGTTCTGTCTTTTCACCATGATGTGATTCTGGAATCAAACTCAGGTCATCAGACTTGGTGGCAAAGTGCTTTTACCACTAAGCCATCTTGTCAGCTCTATGTTTTCTTTTTACTTTTTAAAAAATATTTTATGTATCTATTTATTTGAGAGCAAGGGAGACTGGGCAGGTGGGTGTGTGCCACAGTGCACATGATGAAGGTCAGGGGACAGCGCTCTCCTTCTACCATGTGGGCTTCAGGGATGGAACTTGGCTATCAGGTGTATGTACAGATGCCTTTATCCTCTGAGACATCTTGTCAGCCTTTATTTATTTGTTTTGTATGAAGGGTTTGTGCTTTCATTTTGAGGGTCTCACATGGCATATAGTGCAGGGATCTTTACATGTAAAACATAAATTTGCAATAGTGACCCCAATCATCATCTGTCAAATTCACTTGATTTGGTCAAACTTACATACACAAAAGCTTCCTCTTTCCTCTTATTTTCTTCTAGGATCCCCAAAACTAAATAGATCTTAGACTTATACCCTCTTTTTTGTTGTTTCTTTGGGTCAGGGGGTCATGTAGCCTAGCCTGGCCTCTAATTCACTAGCAGGCCAAGGATGACCTGGAAATTTCAATTCTCCTAACTTAAACTTTTAAGTGCTATGATTACAGGCATGTCCCTCCTTCCTATTCTTTAATTGAAAAAGCTTACTTGAGAAAGAGAGAGAGAGAGAGAAGGCATGCATGGATATGTGTGCCATGCACACAGGTGGAGGTCAGATCATTGCTTCTACCAAGAGCATTTCAGGGGCTAGAATGCAGGTCACCAAGTTTGTGAGCAGGCTCCTTCCCCACATTCTCCACTGAGAGAGCCTCTTCTCACCAACTTTTCCACCTTTCCATAGGAGCCACCATACCACCCTGAAAAAAAATCCTGCATACCCAAGGCCAAAGGCTCTGTTGCCCTTCTGCACCCCTCCCTCAACTGCCCTGACTTCTTAGGAAAATGCACCTCTCAGCCAGGGATCCATTCCCTTCCAGTTCACAAATGTGCTTCCACTAGAAAATATTGATAGTCATGCTGCTTTCAAAAAGTGCTGCCAGACTAGATGGCCCTTGAGAACACAGGTAGCCACTCTGTTGTGCCCGGGACTTGCCCAAATCCAGCCCCTAGCAAATAGTTCTGCGCCTCCTCTCCTGGTCAGCCTGCCAGCAAAGGCAGTGAGTGCTACAGAGAACTGGCTGTTTTGGTCACCATGGACAGCTCCCTTCTCCATCAGCCCAGTCAGGCGTTGGATCCCATCATCCTCAAGGGAATGCTGTCCCTGGTAGAGAAAGCTGGGGACATCTCAGGAACCACTACCCGGTGTGCAAGTTCTTGTCACTGTCAGAAGAAAGAATTCAGAGGCAAAGCACGGCACGGGACAGGGAGGGAGCTGTTTGGCTTCGTTGTTGAGATTCAGTCTCACTGTGTAGCATAGGTGAGCCTGAAATTTGAGATCCCTCCTGCCTCCACCTCCCAAGTACTGAGATTACAAGTGTGCACCGCGACGCTCAGCTAGGGAGGAAGTTTGGTTGTGAAGCAAGCTGAAGACATGAGCAGCGGCTTCTCAGAAGAAAGCAGCGTTGCTAGCTTGTCTTTGTGGGTTTTGTACCAAACCCTAGGGTGAGGTACAGGTAATATAGGTTGTGTTTTGACAGCTGTAGTTCAGAAATGTTTCATTTCCTTGCTGTGTTAGGAAACCAATAGAAAGTTAGACATGACGTTTGTATCTGAAGGTTTGAGCACAAAGCCCAGTACTATGATTAATTCCCTGTGAGAGATGAAATATTTCTGGAGACTTTCTTGCTCTTATTTTTACTTTTATTTATTACTTATTGTACATATAGGCTGTGTGAATACAGGATGTGTGTTTGCCTCGAGGCCTGTGGAAGTGAGAGAAAATTTTGTGGATTTGAGTCTCTTGATCCACCCTCACGTGGATTCTGGGGATGGAACTCAGTGTGTGCTTCCGAAGCCAGTGTCTGTACCCACTGAGGTATCCCCTGACTGTGTGTTTCTTCCCACATTTTTCTTTTTTATGTCTTTTCCTTTGACACCCCTTTCTGCTCCCTCACCAGTCCATGTTTTAATTCTGCAAAATTCTCTTCGCTTGGCAGGAATTAACAAAGAGATGACATCTTCCACAGTGTGGAAGTGGGGCAGGTGTGAGAAGCTATGTGGGAAAGCACAGCCCACACCACTTCTGACTGAAGAAATTCTGTTCCTTCTTCACATCTACCTCGGCCTCTTCATTTTGTAGCCCAGGTTGGCCTTTAACCACTATGCATGGGAGGATGAACTTGAACTGCTAATCCTCCTGCCTCGGCCTCTCAAGGGCTGGGTCACAGGTGTGCACCATCATGTCTGCTTGTGTGATGTCTGGCTCTTTGTCTTTCCCCATCTCCAGGCATGCAGAGATATGTCAGATAGATTATCAGTTAATAAGAGTAAAAGAGGTTCTAATATTTTAACATGGTCGGCATAGAGTATCTAGTCCCTTCTGTTCATAGTTTTGATAGCTCCAATAAGACTCCAAGGCAAAGTGCTTGCTGCATAAGCATGAGGGTCTTTATCTAATCACCAGAACTCTCCTAAACCAGGCACAGGAAGGCACTTGGAATCTCAGTGCTGGAGAGGTGACTCAAGAAGAATCCTGCGATTCACTGGCCACCTAGTCTAGCCAGCTCAACAAGCTCAGAAGTCACCCTGTCTCAAGAAATAAGGTGGAGAACAATTACAGAAGACACGGATATGGACTGCTGGCTTCCACACATGTACCTGCACACACACATGTGCACACACAGGAACATGTGCACATACATATACACTCAGAAATCATTTTAAGAAAAGACTCCAGGACCAGCAAGAGAGTAAGTTAGTGAGGTGGCTGAATGGAAAACCTGGCAACCCAAGTTCGATCCTGGAGACCACATGGAATACTGACTTCTGAAAGTTGACCTCTGATATCTACCTGCAGCCTCTCTCTCTTACCCCTCTCTCTTTTCATCTCCCTCCCTCTTACAAATAAAATGTTAAAAAGAAAAAGACAAAAAGAACACTATGTCTTAGAAGACATATATTTTATAAAGAACTGAAAAAAAGAGTTCAAATGATCAGTGTTCTGGGAATGAAAAATATTAAGTGCTCTGATTTGATCATTACATGCTGTATACATGCATCAAATTATCACACCATATCCCATAACTATGTGGATGTTAACACAATACATAAATTTTGATGGTTTTTAGAGATAGGGCTTTGTTTTGTAGCCAAGGCTGGCATGCACTTTTCTGGTCAGTGAAAAAATTGGAATGTTTTTTAAAAATCAAATTTTCTCTCCTCCTGTTCTCCAAGCTTTCCAATCTCACCACCCACCCTTTCTTCTCTCTCCACCACCACACCCTCATGACAGCTCTCCCCTTATCTTCTGCAACCTTAATTTATCTTTTCTATTCTAATGTTCTCCTGCCTTAATGATAAACTATGGTTCCCTTTGCTACCAGGCCCCCAACTCTAACTAAAACCCTCTTCCTTATGTCTCAAAAAAATAACAGAAAAAATCAAATTATATCCAATCCATAATAGACTAGGGGTTTTCTTTTTAACTGTGCCTGAAATGCTTCACAAAATCAGTCACATGCTGCACAGAGAGCTTGCTTCGCATACATGTGGGTTCCATCCTAAGCCCACATAAGATTGGGAAGAGTGGCTCAGGACTGTAATCTTAACATTCAGGAAGTGAAGGCAAGGACGGTCAGAAATTCAAAGACATTCTCTGATACATAGTGACTTATGGTCAGCCTGAGCTACATATCACCCTGTTTTGAAAAGTTTTTTTTGAAAAGGGAATGATTAACATTATGTTTGTTATTTATATACACTAAAAACACACACATATCTTGAGACTAAAGCATCAAGTGCCAGAGGAAACCAGCTCCTTTCATCTGCTCACCACGTTTAGCAAGGTGTCCACCAGGAGGCAGAAGAGACTTCTAGAAGAGTGACTCCTCACTATCATTTCAACCTTGTAGGGAGCAATAGAAAGAAATGTGTTTGCAAAATAAGATGGCTTTTTCCACTAATCTGGTCTTTGAGCAACTTTGCCATGTGATCGCTTGTCACGTAGCTTTATTCACGTGCTGCTGCAGCAGCTGAATTAGTTACAGGGATGGTGTCTTTTTGTTCTGCACAGGTGATTGAGCCTGAAACCTCATGCTTAGTATTCACACACTCCACTACTTTGTAAGAATTTTCCTAATGTTTTCCAAATAGTAGTCCAGGCAATTGGAAGCCTGTGTATTTGATTGTGCAGGTGCTTGCATATGTCGAAGGTAAAATTTCTGCTTGGCATTTTTACATGGGTCTTGGGATCCAAACTCAGGTTCTTCTGCTTGCTGCTTGTGAGGCAGAATCTTAACCCCTTAGCCACCACTTCAGCCTGCCCTTCTATTCTTAAAGTGTCAAGATAAATTGCAATTGATCTGATATTTACCCACTGGGTCATTCCCCAACCCCTTGTGTCTATTTTGGCTTCAAATTCACAATCCTCCTGCCTCAGTTTCCTGAGTGCTGAGCTCACAGGTGTGCTCAGCATCAAATATACATATTGTTATAGATGTATTGATGCTATTGCTGGAAGTTGCACCCAGGTCCTTGTTATTTCTGCCTTAATCATAATCCCATTCCTGGTTCTTCCTTCTCCAATCTCCAGTTCTGGCTGGAGACTAATTTTTGTATAAGAAAGGTGGAATTTAGGTAACAGAGGGGAGCAAGCTGCACCAGGATAAAAATGATGGACGACCTAAAAGCAGAAAACATCTAGGATGCACTGGAAGAGCTAGAGGGAAAAAATTCAGATTTGGCCTGTCTATTTTCTTTGGTTTTTGGGAACAGGCTCTCCTACTTGGTATGTAATATCAAGTAATATGTAATAAGCAGCCCCTGAACTCCTGATCCTCCTACCTCTGCCTCCAATGTGCTGGGATTGTGGGCATTTATCAGAATGCCCAACTTATTTTCTTTTAATTTTTTTATTCATTTCTTCCACTCATACAAAGTTAATAAGTACCCTGTTCTCCTCCCTTGCTCCACCCCTCCCTGGATCCCCTTGCTCCCTCTTCCCTTTTCCCTTTCCTTTCCCCACTCCCTCCCTTTCTCCCAGTGCTCACTCCCCCCATTCCTAGAGCATCCTTTAGTGTGCATGTCAAACTTAAACTTCCCTGTGGGTCGTCCCCTCTGGTGAGGTGGGAGGACTCAGTGGGATTCCCTACAGCTCTTTTTTGTTCCCCTTTAGTATTGGAACACTATTGTGAGAACCCCCAACTTATTGACTTATTTCATGTGAATGCAAACAGGTGAAGGATCAGGTTGAAATGTCTCAGTCCACACAGAGTGTTCTTTTTCTGAGTTGAATCTGTTAAGTCGGTGGGCAGAGGATGGAGAGCAGCTTTGACCATATGTAGATGCTACTTGGAGGTCCATGCATAAGAAAAACTGACAGAGGAGAGAGATTTAATAGGAGTTTATTTAGAGTCGACAGCCAGGTGGCCAAGGAAGTCATAGTTTAGCCTTAAGGTGGGAGAGCATTAGAACAGAAAAGAGAGCTTAAGGTTGGGGAGGATATGGAGAGAGCCATCATGATGGCATGGCTTGGTAGGTAGAGGGAGGGGAAAGCAGAAGACGACAACCCTGGGTGGGGTCTCAATTGTTGGTGTCCCAGGAGTTGCTAAGGTGTTGCCCAGTGGTTATTAGGGAGGTCTTTCCAAAAATGACATCTGGCTAAGTTGGAGGCTTTGCAAAAGGGTACTGTAGCTAACAATCCTCCTTTAAGAATGTCTCCCAAACCAGGACAGAGAATACAGAACTTTGAAGGGATACAGTGTGACTCAGTGATAGCTCATATGATTCACTTGTTCTGTAACCCCGAGTTGAATCCTCTTAGAACTACAACATCAACTAATTAAAAGTACTATGTTTTTCTGACATTTTGAGAAAAACAGAGCAACAAAGTACAAGTTGGAAGTTTAGTAAATATAATATTTTTTAAATTTAGAACTGTTCTGGGAAGGGTTAGGGAGATAGTGCAGCAGGTAAGGTACCTGCTTGCAAATCTAAAGATCTAAGTTTGATTCTCAGAAGCCCACATGAAGCTCTCTCTCTCTCTGTGTCTCTTGTCTCTCTATCTCTGTCTTTTTCTCTCTCACACACAAATAAAGAAAATAAAATAAATAAAAAGAAACATTCTGGAAAATAGAAAATCCATTTAACCTCTAACAGTTTTAAATATAATAATAACATGCTTTTTTTTCAATCTCTTTTAGGGCTTTTGTTGGATAAAACTGTATAGTGATAAAAATCAGAACCTCTAAGAGGAAAAACACAAAGCAAAGCAGTCATGACTCAAGACCTGGCTAGCCAAGACAGCTCCATGAACTGGGAATTGTCCGGTAAGTTGAAGTTAAATAGACATGAACTGCCAAGCTAAAATAAAAAACAAAAAATGTTTTTACACACTCAGAAAGTGCTTCACCATTATCAAATACAGTCAGCTAACACTAAGAATTGAGTTTCTTCTTTTTTACATGTATGCTTATATGTAAGGAAGCCTGTGTTTGCTTATGGAAGTGCAGGAGTAGCAATCAAGGGACAGGATCCTTAGCAGCCAGTTCTTTCCTTTCACTATGTGGGCTGGGTCTACGGAATCCAGCTGAGGAGACCAGGTTGAGAGTCCACACCTTATGTATCCAACTCTCCCACTGGCCCCCCTTTTTTTTCTTTGTTTTTTCTTTCTTTCTTTCTTCTTTCTTTCTTTTTTTTTTTCAGAGTTTGACTATGTAGTTTAGACTGGCCTCTAACTTTTGGCAATCCCCCTGTGTGTTCGGGTTTGAGGTATGGCTACATTTTTTAAGAAAACTTTATTTGTTCATTCATTCATTTATAGGGTATGTATGTGTGTGTATCAGAGGGCATTGTGTGTCCCTGTGGAGGACCAAGGGTGACTTCAGGAATCATCCTGAATTGCTTCTACCTCCTTTTTGCTTTGCTCTGGGATTTCCCAGGCTCTCCCAGAAATGCAAGCCACGACCATTTTGAGATAGCATTTTTTATACAGGACCTTGAATCCAAACGCAGAATCTTCTGCTTTCTAGACAAGGTCAACTCCTGAGCCATCTCTCCAACCCTGGCTACGTCTTTTATGCTTTCGGTTGGTTTTTGAAACAGTGTCTCCAGTAGCTCAGGCTATGCTCAAAATCACTAAATGTCAGAAAAAGGCAACTATACATCAGGACACTTTTCAAACACACTAGTGGAAACATCTGCTGGCCAGATCACAGCCTAGCAGGGAGATATCTGTTACAGTCTACAGATGCTGTCAGATGACATTCTTAGCCTTTAGGTGGTACACCTCATGTGGTTGTACACGCCAGAGAATTGCACCTAAGAGTCACCAGGATGGCAGGTCACATGCAGAGGTAAATTAAAGAGACTAAAGTGGCCTAAGTTAATCTAGCTCTGGATTTGTATCATTGAGGGTATAATAGGTCACTCAGCCTTGTAAAGCGCAGCAACTTCTCTCATCATTCACACTTTCATAAAAATCTTCACTGATTTTGGCAACATTACCAATGCTTTTTTCCCCCTTGGGCTTTTCCCTTCTGCTTTAGACCAATGTAGATATTGCTATCTTTTTTTTTTCCCCTTTTTTGAAATGTAATCTCTATAAACAGCCCAGATTGACCTGGAACTTGAGATGCTTAAGACTCTGCCTTTGTCATCTGTAACTAGACTCACATTGCTATCTTAGGAAAGTCCAGTTTAGTCTCACACTGAAGAGCGCTGGCTGTGATCTAAAAGTCAAGTTTCCTCACAACTCAACTTCTCTCCCACAGGTCTGGTTTCACAAAACCAACCACCCCCACTTCGGGAACAAAATCCACAGCATCCAAATAGCCATCCCTGCCCACAGAAACAGCAGGAATGGAGAGGAGGAGAAATAGAAGAACAACACAAGAAGGTCTTCAAAGAGACGCTGAAAGAAATGCAGAAGGGAACAAAGGAGCTGAGCCCCAGGAAAAGAGTCAGCAGATCTCTCATGACCACCCTTTGGTCGAGGTTTAAATCGACCAAGAGCCTCACAATACCAGACCTTCTGGAGCTCTCATTTGAATTTAACATCACCTATAAACAGGTATGGCAGCTTATTTCCTCACTGACAAAGTCACTCTTGTAGTGTTGTTATTACCTACGTATACTGTTGTGGTTTGGAAATGACATGTACAGAACTGACAAGGAGCATGCTGGCAGACTCGGCGACTTTAGTTCAATCCCTGGAAGCCCACATAGTGAAAGGAGAGTTGTCCTCTAACCCCCACCCATGTTCCACGGCATGCATGTATAGTTTCTCTTCCCATCCCTCTCTTCCTTTCTCCCATGCCATCCAGAACCCCATGTATTATAGGCTCAGTTGGACAGGACTGGGTCCCAGAGGATCTGATCTAATCCATGGTATTATCAGGAGCTTACAGAAATAGGAGGGGGGTATCTGTGGTACGTAGAGCACTGAGGGTGTGTTTGGGGGGTTCTACATTACCCTGGAACCTCCTATATTGCTTCCTCCTGCTCCCCATGTCTCTCCCTCCATGATGTCTGCCTAGTCTCAGGCGCTAAGCAATTGGGGCAGTGACCATGAACTGAATACTCTGAAATCCTGAGCCCAAAACAAAACACAACAAACAACTTTCCTCCTTTACACTGTTTGTGTCAAAAGACTTTGCTTACAGCAACCCAAAAGTAACTAATAGAGAAGCCAATGCCATCCTTACTCCTCCATTAACAATCTCATTATCTTTTTTTTTTCAGATACAGCATTGGTTTTCTATAAAAAGAAAGAAATATACGAAAGAAATGTCCAGGAAGAAGCACAGCAAAAGACACCAAAAGTCTGGGAGTGGCTTAGGACGTAAGAGTCGCACCCAGAAGGCTGAGGCTACAGGACCCCTAGAAATTCAAAGTCAGCCAAGGTCACAGCCACAGCATACGACCCTCCACTTGAACAAAGTGAATATCACCCCTATATCTCAATAGTGGAACATCTTCGCATCATGCAGAAAGCTCCAAGTTCTTGTTTTTGTTTTGCGAGAACTGCAAAATGAAAAATAAGATTCCCCCCAAAAAACACCTTTGCTGCACACAAAATGGGTTTTGTCCCGTCTTCCTCCACATTTCTGCTTTTGAGGAAGGAAGCCAGGTCCCCGGACGTGTTGAACATATATTGTCAGCACTGTGCTACAAATACAAACCTTCAGTTTTTATTAATTGTGACATTATGAACTTGATGATTGCTATATGTTCTGCTCATTTGTTGGACTTAGGAAGTGTGATTTAGGAAGAATCTAAGACAGAAGCAATGCACTAGACTGCAAAATTTTTATATATTACCCCTGCATATTTATGTCCAAACTTGTGTGCATTGCTTCTTAATCAATTACTATGCTCCCAAGATCCACCTCAGGGCAGCAGAACACTGAGCACTGCCTTCTAATCCCAGGGAAGAACTCCCCCCATGGAGACAGTATAAATGTCCATCACCAGGAATGGAGTTCCAAAGACTTCAAACAGCTGTGTCTCTGCATTAGAATCTCAAAAAACAGCATCAATGGATCACAAGATTCAGCAACCTGGAAAAGAAAGCGCAAGATGAGCTTCCACCGCAGATGCCACAGTAGAAGGACCTTCATCCATTCCCCACAACTAGAGGTGTGGGGCTGGCCAACTGCAGCTGCAGCATCCACCTCATCAGAGCAAAGGAGCTGAGCCAGCTGCTCCTCAGCTGTGTGGACTATTCAGCTTTGGTGAAAAAGTGTGGGAAGCCTAAGAAGTGTGTTCTAACCCGACTGTCTTTCCCAATACCTCTTGCTCTAATCATTAATAAGGAAACTGCAATGCTGGGAAGTAATGTGACGTCATCAGCAAGGGACAGGTCTACATGGCTGAACCTGACTCAGCATTCCTGTCACAACTTCAAAAGCTATTTGCTTTCCATTGTAATGTATTTGTACTTCAAATGGAGCACGTATATATGCTTCATGTTCTCTATTAAAATTCTATTATGACCTTACCTCTTTTCTGTTATGTCCTCGTCTTTCTTTTTGAAAGTAGGGTAGGTGTTGGGGATTGGGTCCAGGAACTCTACATGAAAACTTCTACCCCTGAGATACACTTGGACTTGCCCTTTAATGTTTCCAAAGGTGTTTTGGAGGTTATGTTTGTGTTGTCCCACAAATACAAGGATAACCTATAGAGATATATCCTCAAATACAAAACAAACAGGGCCACAGAGATGGCTCAGGAGTTAAGCCTCTGCCTTGAAAGCAGACGGTCCTGAGTTAGGATCCCGGATCCCAGGCAAAAATGACAGCTGCCTGTACTTCCAGTTCTAGAAGACAGAGCCTGGGACACTCCAGACCAAAAATAAATAGGAGATAGGAGCAATCCACGGTGATTCCCAAAGTCACCCTTCTGCCTATATAGACACAGTCAATGCCACCTGCCTTAGGAAGACCTAAAAAAGGTCTTCATTACCAAAGGTTTTCCAGATATTTCTGGTTAGCTTTTTGAAATAGGATCTCATGTAAGCCAGGCTAGCCTTGGACTAATCCCCCTGTTTCTACCTCCCCAATTCTTGGATTCATAAGGGTATGCAATCCTGCTGGAATATTTCATATATTTTGATGCATGTCCTATATGTGAATAGTATGAGAAAACATTTATAGAGCACTCTATTTATTCCATATAAAACACAGTTCTGGTAAATGAATAAGAAAAATATGCCTTGGTGCTATAGGGAAACAAAGAAATTCTGAATATTCTTTTTTTAACCTTGTATTGAATTGATGCTTTTATAATGTACATTGATTCATTTGCCAAAAGAAAAAAAAATGACCAGCCTCTGTGGATATGGTTTAATGCATCTCACTGCTTCTGTCTTATTCTCCTCAAAACTCATAATGCTTCTGGAAGGGATAGCTCCCCACCTACATGCAGGTACATGCAATATGGCCTATGAACTTCCACCTGATTGTCTGTCTGTACCTTCCATCATGTGGTAGAAGATGAGATTACAGATGTGCCCCATCATATCTGGCTCCAGCTTTGTCTCTGGGGATCTACCTCAGGTGGTCTGGTCTACACAGCAAAGCTTTTACCTACTCAGCCATCTCCCCTTCCTCGGCCTTGTTACCTAGTGCATTTCACTTGGCGCTTGGATTTCCGAATCCCTTTTCCTCCCTTGTCTCCTTGGCTATTTTCTGCTGTCCTGAGCAGCTTGAGTGCTCCCACACGGAGAGAGCAGTATTCCAGTTCTCTTCTGATCTGGTAGCCTGTCCTGGCCTCCTCTAGCCTCTAAAGATGGAACGGGTCGCCAAACCCTGAATGGTCAGCCACTCTGTGGTCCTTTCCACACCTTCATGGATCATAGACTGTCTGTCAACTGTCTTAAGATCTGTCTATGCCAAGGAGGTTGAATTAATTGGTAAACATCAGCTGAAGAATTGTAAGAGCTGGGGTCAGATGGCAGCATAATTGCAACCTCAGAGTCAGGAGCAGATGATAATGAGAAAAACAAGTGTGACAGTTAATGCACCTGGCATTAACTAAGATCAACTGAGACCACACCTGGTAAGATCAGCTGAGACCATCTGAATTGATTATCTGGATAATCAACCAACCTCTCTAGATTTCATTGGAACCTCCCAGAAATGGGCGAGATAAAAGGACCATAGTGCAGGAGACTTAGAAGAGAGACTCTGAGGCTGTGCTAGATAAGATCTTCCGGCCTGCCACCGGTTTCTTCATTTCTTCCACCCTCCAACTCTCCAGGGAGACTAGAGATTCTCTCGGAATCCTTCAGCCTTTAGCCGTCACCCACTGGACTACTGGCAGCTATCTTTGGACTACTTTAGCCATATCTCCTAGGCCAACTCAATTAATTCCGTATTTATATATTCATTCTGTTGATTCTGTGACTCTAGAGATCCCTGACTGATACAATAAAACAACTGGTATCAGCTGCTCTTTGACCATTTACCTCTGTAGTCTCCAGAAGTCCCTTGATTGGAAGAGTACTCAATGCTCACCTGGAAGCTTCCTTCCATAACAGAAAGAGTTTATTACAGAAAAGCACAGCTGGCCAAAGTGTAGAAAACAACTGACTGCAGTCTACTTGGCCCTGAACAGGACATCCAAGTCCCCCTACTTCTACCCCAAGACTCAGGGAACATAGAGGAATAAGGAACAGGAAGAGTGTAAGAGTCTGCAGTGGGGCAAGGGTGAGACTAGACCTAATCTTCTGGACATGATGGGACTGTTATATCCACAAATTCCTGCAGCTATGTGAATTTCCACAAGACCCGAATAGGAATTGTCTTATCACCATCTCGTCGTGGAAGGAGAAAGAGCTCAAAAAGCTCCATACCCCCAAGAGACTGATGAGGGATAATGCTGGTAAGAGGAATGGAAGATGCTTTCCTCAAGGGTCTACCCACTGCTATACGATTCGTGATCCAGAAATTACTCAAGCATAAGTCATCACCTTCAAGGGTTGCAGTTCACCTGAATGGTTGCTGATAAATCACCATCAAATGTCTTAACGGTAAAAGAGGATTTTTTTATGATTGTGCAGTTACACTTCTATTCCAGCTTAACAGGAGAGCTCATGCCAACACCAGGGCTGAGGAAACTGGCCACACCATCTCTGCATAGAGGCTGAGAGAGGGATGATCCTTACTTGCTAGACCAGCATGTCAGACCAAGGATACACTTTTTCAACCAGCTCTCTGTATTTTATTCCAGGGCCTAATCCCACCCACCATGGGCTAGGCCTTCCCCATCAGCTAGACAATTTCTTGCAGGTTTGCTCTGGGCTTCATTCAACCACAAATTCTCTGCAAATATACTTAGAGCTCAAACTCTCAAGACTCAAGTTGACCCTTGTGCCTAACTCATGACAGCAAGCCAGATAAAACCCAGTGGGCCACACATGCAAAAAGACATAAAAATAGAAGTGAGCTTGCAGTGCTCCCCGGCCAGATGTCCATACTGGGTGGAGTTGTTCTTCATTCCTGTAGTAACCTAAATGTAAATTCACAAGGTCTGAAGCCCTGGATGTCCTGAAAATGAAAGAGGAGGATGTCTCAAGTTCCTTGAGGCAGGAATGCACTTAAGTGGCACCAACTTCCAGATGGAGCAGTAATCTACAAAAGGAAAAAGCGATGGCATCTGTATCATCCAGTCTGAAGAGGACCTAAGAAAAGCTGCTGCTGGCAGCTCTTGCCATTGTAGCCATCGAGAACCCGCTGATGTCAGCATCAATCTCTGCCTAAACACTGGCCAGCCCAGTGCTGCTGAGGTTTGCCGCTGCCATGGGAGCCACCAGAATCACTGGCTGCTTCACTCCTGGGACCTTCACTAACCAGATCCAGGCAGCCTTCCAAGAGCCAAGTCTCTGATGATAACTGACCTCAGGGCAGACCACCAACCT
Source organism: Typhlomys cinereus (assembly GCA_023101885.1). Lineage (NCBI taxonomy): Eukaryota > Metazoa > Chordata > Mammalia > Rodentia > Platacanthomyidae > Typhlomys > Typhlomys cinereus. The sequence goes on along the minus strand of JALPQD010001058.1, from coordinate 70,540 downwards.
TTTACAGAGGCTTCCTATGTCCACCTGCCCACCATCCCTCTGTGTCTCCTCTTTGCTAGGTGGACATGGCCATCCCCAGCAAAAACAAGGGAGCTTACGCAGTGGGTCTGATATGGTGGATGCTGGCCAGGGAAGATCTGCGTGTGTGAGGCTCCATCTCCAGGCAACACCCTTGGGAGTTCATGCCTGATCTCTACTTCTACGGAGATCCTGAAGTGATCGAGAAGCAAGAGCAGGCCACCTCTGTAAAGGCTGGGACCAAGGAGAACATCCAGGGCTAGTGGGACTATGCCCGAGCCTGAGTTCACAGCTGTGCAGCCTGAGGTGACCAACTGGTCCGAGGGCATGCAAGTGTCCTCTGTGCCCATCCAGCAGTTCCCAACAGAGGACTGAAGTGCTCAGCCGGTTCCTGGGGACTGGTCCACTGCACCCACTGTTGATGCCACTGAATGGGTAGGAACAACCACAGAGTAGTAAGAACTATTCTGCATACACTTAGAGCGAATGGAAAGAAGGTGGATAGAAAATAAACCTCCTAACACAATAGATTGGGAGAAGAAGGGTTATTAGAGGAAGAGGAGGAGAGTGGGATTGTGAATTAAGACATGAAATAGCCTTTCTGCCCCAGACTCTGACCCAGGCAGACTCTCTTCTCCTCAGTGTGGACTCCCTGCTCCTCAGGGCTGACTACTTGATCCTCAGGTAAGGCCCCTAAACCAAGCCTCAGACCCCAGGTCATCTCTGTGCCCAACTAGCCTCTTTGCCTTTCTGCCTGGGACCCTGACCCAGGCAGTGGGTCGGATATGGTGGATGCTAGTAGTTATACTATCTAATTCAGTTCAGTCAAAAACACAGAGAAACAAAAAGAAGGTCATAAGAGATAAACAAAAATGCCCAGGTAACAGAGAAAATCCATGAGAAAAAAAACCCAAGACAACAAATCTCCTACCAAAAGAATGAACCCCATAATGATGGAATCCAACCAGAACAAACTCACAGAAGACAACCAAGAAAGCCAGACCTAAGATAATGATTTTCAAAGCATGATCTCCAAGACAGCGAATAGTCAAAACACTACACATACAAGATAAAGAAAATGTGCTGAGAGCTTCAAGAGAAAAAAAATCTCACTTTTAAAGGTAAACCTACTAAAATAACAAACGATTTTTCAATGGAAACAGTAAAAGCCAGAGCTTGGAAAGACATACTTCAAGTATTGAATGAGCACAAATGTGAACCCAGAAAAACTATCATCCATGACCGAGGGTGCAAAAAAAATTTTCCAACATAAAGACATCCTGAAGGCTTACATGACCACCTAACCAGGTCTATAACAAATGCTAGAAAAGATACTCAAGCTTGAAAAAAAGAAGAAACATATCCAGGAGGACAGAAGGGAAGTATAATACCACCAACGCCTACAAGCTACGTAATACATTTATGAAAGCCACTAAACACAAAAAATGTCAGGAATTAAAAGTAATTTCTCCCTTTTCCACCCTCCCACCTTGGACATGCAGCAATCCAGCGAGGACACACTGAGCCCCAGGTAAACATCCCCAGCTCTCCTCCAAGCCCCAGGTAACCCACTTGTCTCAGCTCCTTCCACCAGCGAGTCAGAGCAGACGCTTCTCCAGGCTGGGGAAGACCCCTAGGCCACACCCCAGGTCTCCAGGTTAATTGCACCCATTGCCAGCACCTCTGACCTTTCCACCCGCCCACCTGGGATGCATGCAATCCAGCAAGGACACACTGTGCCCCAGTCCAGGGAGGACACACTGCTCATCAGAATTCAACAGAGTCCAAAGAACACCCAAGCAAAGCTCTAGGGGACAAAGGCCACACATCTGAAATCCTCTAAATTCATCCTATTACATGGGACAAATTCTCCACATCCAGCCCAAAGATAAATAAACCCCTTTTTACCATCCTGTTCCCTTCAATTATTACTTACTCTAGAGCCATGTAGCCACTCCCAAAACACATACAATGTCAGGGACTATACCACTCACCCTCACATATCACCAAGGTACTAAATCGTAAAAGTGCACTACCATACTAATATTCACCCCCTGTACACTCCCTGTACTGACTAATAGCCTCATCCAGGAAATAATGATAACAACAAGCGTAACCAACACCAAGGCAAACACTAGCAATAACTGCCTGAGAATAGTGATACCAACAAATTCAGTTCAGTCAAAAACATACAGAAATTGAAAAAGGTCTTAAGAGGTAAAACAAAAATGCCTAAGTCAAAGTGTAAATCCGTGAGAAACAAAACCCAAGGAAACAAATCTCTCGCCAAAAGAATTAACCCCATAATGATAAACTTCAACCAGAATAAATCCATAGAAAATAGCCAAGAAAGCCTGACCCAAGATAACGACTTTCAAAGCATGATCATCACCATGGTCAATACTGTGAAAGAGGAAATCTGGGAGGAGTTAAATAACCACATCAACAACTTAGAAGAGGAACACAACAGACACTTGGAGGAATTGAGCAAAACAGTTCAAGAAACAAAAATAGGCATAGAGCAGTTTAAAACAGACTCAAGCAGAGTTTAAAACTGAACTAAAAGACAAGTTATTCTCAACCCAGAACTCAACAGAGAGTCTTATCGGCAGAACAAATGAAGCAGAAAATAGAATTTCAAATCTTGAAGACAAAGTGGGAGTATTAACAGGCTCAATGGAAGAGGTTGTTACAGACAAAAAGATACTTGAGAGAAATATTCAAGAGTCATGGAACACCCTGACGAAGCTGAACATGCGTATTTATGGAATACCAGAACAAGAATCCCAAAATACCACACCTGAGGAAATTTTTCAAACTATCATCAAGGAAAACTTGCCTCATCTAAAAAAGGAGAAGCCCATCCATATACAAGAGGCCTTCTGCACCCCAAACAGATATGACCAAAATAGAAACTCGCCACGGCAAATAATAGTTAAAACACTCCACATCAAGACAAAGAAATGGTGCTGAGAACTTCAAGGGAAAAAAAACAAGTCACTTTTAAAAGTAAACCTATGAATACAACAAATGACTTCTCAGTGGAAACAGTAAAGCAAGAAGAGCTTGGAGAGATGTGCTTCAATATTGAATGAGTAAAATGTCAACCCAGGCTGATATACCCCGCAAAACAATCTGACAAGTTGGAGGGGGAAACAAAAATTTTCTAGCACAGAGACAACTTGAAGGCTTACATGTCTACCAAACCAGGCCTTCAAAAAAAAAAATGCTACAAATGATACTTAAGCTTGAAGATAAGAACAAGCATATCCAGGAGGACAGAAGGGAAGTATAATACCACCAAAACTTAAAAGCCAATAAGACACTTATGAAAGCCACTAAACATAAAAAGTGGTCAGAATTAAAAGTAGTTTCTCGGGGCTGGAGAGGTGGCTCAGGTGTAAAGACTCTGTCTTTTTTTTATTATTAATACTTTTTATTATTATTTCAGCTCATACAAACTTAATAGGTACACCAGTTCCCTCCCTCCCTCCTCCTCCCCCCGTACCCCCTGCTCCTTTTCCCCACCCCCCTCCCTTCCCATCCCTCAGTGCCCTCCCGCCCCAATTCCCAGAGAGTCCTTTATTGTGCATGCCTGATTTTCCTCTGGGCCCTCCTCTCCGATGACATACAAGGACCCAGTGGCCTTTCCCTGAACCCTTTCCCATGTTCCCCTTAGGTATAGGAACACTGCTGTGGCTACCAATCCCTTGCCTCCAAAGATCTTGGTGCCTTTAGCCGATGCAAGACTTTGTGAGGTCAATAGTGTGTTGAACAATGCACAGGGCATGTAAGTCCAATTATGATTGCTTCAGGCCTAACTTGTATGGAGTAACTTACATATCATTGCTCCTTCCATCCTTTTGCTCTTACACTCTTACCACCCCCTCTTCCGCAAATTTCCCTGAGCTTCAGGATGGGGAGAGATTAAGCTGGCCTAGTTCTAGGTGGTTGATATAGAGTCTCTGAAGTTCTGGATTGTGGTTTGTTGATTTTCTTTTGCAGTTTTGCTGCTCCTGCAATGCCTTTCACTCCATCCTGGTGGGCATTGTATGTACCCCCTGGCCAGAGACAAAAAGCTGTTAAACTAGAGTCTTGTGATAAAAGCACATTCAAAGGTAGATGTAATAAAAGTGGGAAACCACAGTGAGGGAGGGGTCTATCACCAATTTGCAAAATGGTTACTTTTTATCTGCCAGACTATATGCCCTCCTCTTCTGGTGAGATCATACCCCCTCAGTAGTAAATGATCAGGAACAAAAGTCTGTGAACTTAATCAGATGTAAAGACTCTGTCTTGCAAGCAGAAGGTCCTGAGTTCACATCCAGGTCCCACATATAACCCGCCAGGTGGAAATGGCGGCAACCTGCACTTCTGGCCCTAATGTGTAGAGACTGGGAAATTGCAGAGTGAAGCAAGAAGAGGTAGAAGCAATCCAGGAAGATTCCTGAAGTCACTCTTAGTCCTTCACAGGGACACACAGTGCCCTCTGATACACACACACACACACACACACACACACACACACACACACACAAATAAATAAAATTTAAAACTGCACTTTAAAAAAATAAAAGTAATTTCTCCATTTATAACATTAAATGTCAATGGAATTAAACTCACCAATCAAGAGACACAGATTACAAATTTGGATTAAAAATCACAACTCATCAATCTGCTGCCTTCAGGAAACTCATCTCACCACAAAGGATAGGCACATCCTAAAAATAAAATGCCGGTCAAAATTCTGCAAGATAATGGAACCAGGAAACAGCCAGGGGTAGCTATAATGCTATCAGACAAAGTGGACTTCAAACTATAAAAATTCATAAGAGACACAGAAGTATACTACATTTTTAGTCACAGGTACAATTCACCAGGAAGACTTCACAATACTGAACATATATGCACCTAATACTGGCTCCTCCACATTCATCAAGCAAACACTACAGTGTCTAATGCAAGAAATCAACCCCCAAACAATAATTCTAGGGGTTTTCAACACCGCCCCTCTCAACATGAGATAGATCAACAGGTCAAAACTTAACAGAGACACATTGAAACTTAATCAAAGCCTTACTGAAATGGACCTGACAGATCTCTATTGAACTTTTCATCCACACACCAAAGAATACACATTTTTCTCAGCAGCACACAGAACTTTCTCTAAAATAGATCACATATTGGGCCACAAAACATATGTCCACATATACAGGAAAGTTGAAATTCTAGCCTGTAACCTATCAGACCACCATGGTCAAAAGCTTGACATCTGCAACACAACAAACAACAGAAAATACACTAAGTCCTGGAACTAAACACTATGATGCTGAATGAGAATTGGGTTCAGGACGAAATTACAAAGGAAATTCAAATGCCACTGGTTCCTTACACCTCATCAGAGAGGAGGACCCAGAGGAAAGCTGATATACACATTAAAAGATGCTTCAGAGTTGTGGGGAGGGAGCACTGGGAGAAAGGGAGGGAGGGGGAAAAGAAGGGGAAAAGGGGGGAAGAGCAGGGAGATTCAGAGAGGGGTGGCAGGAGGGAGGGGACAGGGGTACCTACTACCTTTGTATGAGCGGAAAAATAAATAAATGAAAAATAAAATAAACAAAGGACATCAAAATTTCCTGGAAGCAAACGATAATGAAAACACATCTTATCAAAATCTTTGGGACACGATGAAAGCTGTCCTAAGAGGTAAGTTATAGAAACATCACAAATAAGTAACTTAACGATGCAGCTTAAAGCTTTAGAGTCTAGAGCAATCTGATCCCAAAAGCAGTAGAAGAGAGAAGATTAGCAAAATCAGGGGAGAAATACCGAAATTGAGATAAGGAAAATGATACAGAGAATAAACCATTCAAAAAGCTTCTTCTTGGAAAAAATCAATAAGATTGATACACCCCTAGCTAAATTAACCAAAAGCAAGAGAGAAGCCCAGCAGAATGGAGTGAAGGGAATTGCAGGAGCAGCAAAACTGCAAAAGAAAATCAACAAACCACAATCCAGAACTTCAGAGACTCTATATCAATCACATAGAACTAGGCCAGCCTAATCTCTCCCCATTCTGGAGCTCAGGGACATTGCGGAAGAGGGGGCGGTAAGATTGTAAGAGCAAAAGGATGGGAGGAGCAACGATTTGCAAGATTCTCAACAATAGTTGGGGCCAAAGCATCATAATGGGACTTTGCATGCCCTGCGCAATGTCCAGCGCACTGTTGCCCTCATAAGTCTAGCATCTGTTAAGGGCACCGAGACCCCTGGAGGCAAGGGATTGACAGCCATAGTAGAGATCTTATGCTTAAGGGGAACAAGAGAAAGGGCTTATGGAAATGCCACTGGGTCCTTATATGTCATCGGAGAGGAGGACCCAGTGGAGAGTTAGGCGTCCACAATAAAGGACTCTCTGGGAATTGGGGGGAGGCACTGGGGGAAGGGGGGAGGGGGGAGGGAGGGAACTGGTAAAAAATTTTAAAATGTCTAATTAAATTTTTAATTAAAAAAAAGATTTTCTTCCAGAAAAAAAAAAAGCAAGAGAGAAAACCCAAGTTAACAAAATTAGAAATTAAAATGGAGTTATCACTATCGATACCCAAAAAATTCAGGAATTATAACGTCATATTTCAAAAACTTATACTCTGTGAAATTTGACAACACGAAAGAAATGGATAAATTCCTAAGTAACCACAACTTACCTAATTGAATTAGGAAGTTTTCAATTATTTAAATAGTCCTACAACATAAGAGGAAATCGAAGAAGTAATCTCAAATCTTCCCACAAAAAAATGTTCTGGACCAGACTGATTCAGCACAAGTTCTATCAGACATTTAAAGAGCTAATAGCACCAATACTCCCTATACTGTTCCACCAAATAACAAAGGAAGGAACACTTGCCAAATTCCTTCTACGAAGCTAATATTGTCTTAATCCAAAAACCTAATAAAGATACACTTAAAAGGAAAACTATAGGCCAATCTCTTTGATGAACACAAATGCAAAGATTCTCAACAAAGTCTTAGCAAATCGGATTCAAAAAACATATCAAAAAGCTCATTCATGGGATCAAGTAGGTTTTATCCCAGGCACACAAGGATGGTTCACAGGAAATCGTAAGAAAATAAACCTTTGTTCCCTTACGCCATTTGATGGTGATTATCAGCAATGTTGCAGGCTGACTGCAACAGAATTTGGTACCCAGGAAGTGAGGTGTTGCTGATAAATCTGACTATGTGGGTTTTGTGGCTTTTGAACGGTTCTGCTGGACAAAGTTGGAAATGCTTGAGAATTTTCACTTTGTGGATTTACAAATACCGTTCTTCAAAGTTTAGTGGGCCAGTTGCTGAGAGAGATGGGCCCAATTTGTGATGAGGGGAACAAGGATTTTGGTAAAGCTGAATTTAAAGACAATGGACTGGTTTGCTTGACAGAGGAGAGCTGTGTTGGCAGCCTTGAAGGTTTGCATGTGCAAAGGGCAGGCAGCAGAATATCTGCTGCTGTTGGAAAAATGTGTATCAGTGAAGGAAAACCTAGTGACTTGCACTGGGATGGTGGAAGATGTGAAAACAAACCGTATAGCAAGGTCGTGGTTTGGAAATTCAAATTCCTTCAGGGGTCGAAAGCCCAAGTTAAAGCCGTTTCTTGCCCTTTGGATGTTTGGCTGCCTAAGAGGCTTTTCCATCGTCAGCACGTTTAAAGGTGGTTACAGCTGTAGCTCCAGTGGACCTAAGCTATGTTTCAAACTCGCTTCAGAGTCTGGCAGCGTCCCCCAGGTGGCACTGGTTTTGGTGAACAGTTTGAGGAGTTCATGGAAAGCAGCAAAAACTTGGCACCAAGTGGCAGGCGTAGAGTTCCTGTGAGAGAAGGTGAAACGTATAGCTGCAGGGTGAAACCAGAGACTTGGAGATGCCAGAACCGTGGGATGTATGCTGAGGACTGTTGTGAGTGGAGATTCAGCCTAGTTCAGCGGAACTCTGCTTTTACAACTTTAAGCTGCAAACAGCGACTGGGATTGCCCTAGAATTTTTGAGCCACCTTGACTACATGATGAGCGGCAGAAGATGGACATGAAGTATAGGATGCGGTGATTTGTTGGACTTTGATCTTTTTAATGTTTTTCTTATGTTTTAAGATCCTTCTGTTTTAATGTTTTGTTTTAAAGACTTAATTTCTTCTGATTAATAATCTTTAAAGTTCAAAAACTTTGAACTTTTAGTATGTTGGAACTGACGTTTTTAGTGAGAACATTTTAAACATTGTCCATGTATTTATATTTTAACACCTATGGGGACAAGGATTGAAGGTTACAGTTTAAAAGTGCTATGTTTTTGTGTCAAGTTGACAAGGGTGGAGTGTCATAGTTAGGCACAGGTGTCAACTTGACTGTTGAGGTTTAAGCTCTGGGCACATTTGTAGAGAGTTGATGGTTGAGTTAAGCCCAGAGCAAACCTGCAAGAGATTATCTAACTGATGGGGAAGGCCCAGCCTGTGGTGGGAGGGATTAGGCCCTGCATAAATCACGGAGAGCTGGTTGAGAGAGTCAGCATTCTTCTGTATACTTGGCCAGACATGCTGCTCTGGCAAGTAAGGATTGTCTATCTCTCAGCCTTTATGTGGTGATGATGTGGTCAGTTCCTTCAGCCCTGGTGTTGGTGCATGCTCTCCCATCAAGCTGGACTGAGAACTGTATTCGGAATGTCATAAGAAAGTAAATTCCTTGTTATCTTAAAAAAAAAAAAAGGTGGTTCAACATACACAAATCAATAAATGTAATTCACCATATAAACCAGTCCAAAATGTAAGACCACATGATATTCTTGGTAGATGCAGAAAAAGCTTTGACAAGATCCAAAGGTGTAAGATTCTTTGACAAGATCCAGCCCTTTAGGATCAAAACCATAGAGACGGTTGGAATGGAAGGAACCTTCATCAATATAATAAAAGCTGTATACAACAAGCCAATAGCAAGGATTATACTCAATGGGGAAAAACTTGAAGCATTCCCGCTTCCATCAGGAACTAGGCAAGGCTGTCCACTCTCACCACTTCTACTCACTATTGTACTTGAAATCTTAGCTGAGGCCATAAGACAAGATAGGGAGATATAGGAATTCAAATTGGCAAGGAAGAAGTCAAGTTATCTCTATTTGCAGATGATATGATCTTATACCTGAGTGATCCCAAAAAATCCACCAGGAAGCTCCTGGAACTAATACAGAAGTTCAGCAGGGTGGCAGGATACAAAATAAACGTACAGTGGCCTTCCTATATGCCCAGAATGAAAGAAGTGAAAGAGCTCTAAAACAATCCCATTTACTATAGCCCCTAAAAAAATGAAATACCTTGGTATAAACCTAACCAAGGAAGTAAGTGACCTTTACAATGAAAATTTTAAAACCCTAAAGAAAGAAATTACAGAAGACACCAGAAGGTGGAAAGACCTTCCATGCTCCTGGATTGGCAGAATCAATATCATAAAAATGACCATCCTACCAAATGCAATATACAGATTCAATGCTATACCAACCAAAATCCCAAAGCAATTCTTTAAAGAGGTTGACCAAACAATCTCAAAATTCATACGGAGGCACAAAAGGCCCGGATAGCAAAAACAATCCTGAATAACAAAACACTGCTGAAGGTATCATCATACTAAACCTTAGTCAATACTACAAATCCATAGTTACAAAAACAGCCTGGTACTGGCTCCAAAATAGATACACAGATCAATGGATAAGGGTTGAAGATCCAGATATACGCCCACACAACTACAGCCATTTGATCTTTGACAAAGGGGCCCAAAAATCCAATGGAAAAAGAATAGCATCTTCAACAAATGTTGCTGACAAAATTGGCTATCTGCATGCAGAAGATTAAAACTATACCTGTACTTGTCACCATGTACAAGACTTAATTCCAAATGGGTCAAGGACCTCGATATAAGGCCAGAGACTATAAAAACTTTAGTTGAAATGGTAGGGAACTCCCTCAAGCTGATTGAACTAGGCCAACAGTTCCTAATCGGAAATCCAATAGCACAGTCACTACAACCACACACTCAACAGATGGGATCTTATGAAAATAAAGAGCTTCTGTTGAGATAAAGAGATTGTAACTTGAGCACAAAGGCAACCCACAGAATGGGAGAAAATCTTCACTAACCACATATCTGATAGAGCTCTACTGTCCAGAGTGCACAAAGAACTTGAAAACTAAACACCACAAGCAAACAAATGGCCCAATTAAAAAATGTGCCTAGGAACTTAGAAGAAACGTTACCAGGGAAGAAATTGAAATGTCTAACAAATATCTTAAAAAATTCTCTGCATCTTTAGCTATAAGGGAAATGCAAATCAAAACCTCCCTGAGACATCATCTCACCCCGGTCAGGATGGCAAAAATCCACAATACAAGCAACATCAAATTGCTGGTGGGAATGCACGCTTATACAACCACTCTGGTGAGCCCTCTGGCGATTCTTAAAAAAGTTAAAGATTGAAATGCCATATGACCCTGCTATTCCACTTTTGGGAATAATCCCTCATACAGCAAAAATTCACGTGGATAGCACAAGCACGACCATGTTCATAGCAGCACTGTTTACAATAGCAAAGTCTTGGAATCAACCCAAATGTCCAACAGTTGACAAGGCATATATAAGGAAAATGTGGTACATTTATACAATGGAGTACTACTCAGCCATCAAAAATGAGGAATTACTGGAATTTGCCAGGAAATGGATGTCATTAGAAACAATTATATTAAGTGAAGTATCTCAGTCACAGAAAATTAAGTGCCATATGTACTCCCTAATAGGTGGCTCCTAGTACCAAACCCACCCAGCCCACCTGAGACACTCAAAGGTAAATCTATGTAATACCTACAGTAATTGCAAGGATTATGAACAGGAGGGATGGGGTTGGAGGGCCATACCAGAAACAAGGAGAAGGGGACCATGTTACAGCAGAGAAAATAGGCCTCCATCAAGGACTGCAAGTAAGTAATGTGACACCTGGTTAAGTTCACAGACGTTCGTTCCTGATCATTTACAACTGAGGGGGTATGATCTCACCAGAAGGGGAGGGCATATAGTCTGGCAGATAAAAAGTAACCAATTTGCAAATGGGTGATTGACCCCTCCCTCACTGAGGTTTCCTACTTTTATTACATCTACCCTTGAATGTGCTCTTATAACAAGACTCCAGTTGAACAGCTTTTTGTCTCTACCCAGGGGGTGACATACAGTGCCCATCAGGATGGAGTGAAGGGCATTGCAGGAGCAGCAAAACTGCAAAAGAAAATCAACAAACCACAACCCAGAACTTCAGAGACTCTATATCAACCACCTAGAACTAGGCCAGACTAATCTCTCCCCATCCTGAAGCTCAGGGACATTTGCGGAAGAGGGGGCAGTAAGATTGTAAGAGCACAAGGATTAGGAGGAATGATTTGCAAGATACTCCACACAAGTTAGGGCCGAAGCAATCATAATTGCACTTTGCGTGCCCTGCGCAATGTCCAACACACTACTGACCTCACAAAGTCTAGCATCTGCTAAAGGCACCAAGATCCTTGGAGGCAAGGGATTGACAGCCACAGTAGTGTTCTATGGTTAAGGGGAACACGGGAAAGGATTCAGGGAAAGGCCACTGGGTCCTGTGTATGTCATCGGAGAGGGGGTCCAGAGGAGAGTCAGGCATGCACAATAAAGGACACTCTGGGAATTGGGGGGGGGGACTGGGGGATAGGGGGGGGGAGGAGAAGGGGGATCAGGGGGTTCGGGGGGAGGAGGAGGGAGGGAACTGGTGTACCTATTAAGTTTGTATGAGCAGAAATAATAATAAAAATTTACAAAAAATAGAAAAAGAAATTAAAGGACTGAAATGCAAGATGACCCTGCGATTCCACTTTTGGGAATAACCTCCCATACAGCAAAAATTCACCTCAATAGCACAAGCACGACCATGTTCATAGCAGCACTGTTTACAATAGCAAAGTCATGGAATCAACCCAAATGTCCAACAGTTGATGAGTGGATAAGGAAAATGTGGTACATCTATACAATGGAGTACTACTCAGCCATCAAAAATTATGAATTAATGGAATTTGTTGGGAAGTGGATGAAATCAGAAACAATTATCCTGAGTGAAGTATCCCAGACACAGAAAATTAAGTGTCATATGTACTCCCTAATAGGTGGCTCCTAGTAGCAAACCTACTTAGAGACACTCAAAGATAAATCTCTGTAATACCTACAGTAATTGCAAAGATTATGAACAGGAGTGATGGGGAAGGAGGGACACACTACTAACAAGAAGAGAGGGGACTATGTTACAACAGAGCAAATAGGCCACCATCAAGGACTGAAAGTAAGTAATGAGACATCTGATTAAGTTCACAGACTTCCTTCCTGATAATAATTACAACATGGGGTATGATCTTATCAGAAGGGGAGGGCATATAGTCTGGCAGATAGAAAGTAACCATTTCACAAATGGGCGATTGACCTCTCTCTCACACCGGTTTCCACTTTTATTACATCTACCTTTGAATATACTCTTATAACAAGACACTAATTTAACAGGTTTTATCTCTAGCCAGGGGGCAATATCCAATACCCATCAGGATAGAGTGAAGGGCATTCCAGGAGCAGCAAAACTGAAAAAAAAATCAACAAACCATAATCCAGAACATCAGAGACTCTATATCACAACCCGGAACTAGGCCAGCCTAATCTCTCCCCATCCCAAAGCTCAGGGAAATCTGCGGAAGAGGGGGAGGTAAGATTGTAAGAGCCTAAAGATGGGGAGGAGCAACGATATGTAAGATATTCCACACAGGTTAAGGCCGAAGTAATTGTAATAGGACTTTGCATGACCTGCACAATGACCAACAGGTCATTGATCCCCGAAGTCTAGCATGGATCACAGGTTCCAAGATCCTTAGAGGCAAGGGATTAATAGCCACAATAGTGTTAATATACTAAAGGGGAACACAAAAAAGAGCTCTGGGGAATGCTACTGAGTTCTTACACCTCATCAGAGGAGGACCCAGAGGGAAGTTTGACATGCACACTAAAGGAGGCTCCAGGAATTGAGGGGGGCACTAGGAGAAAGGGTGGGAGGAAAAATGAAGGGAAAATGAGGGGAGAGAGCAAGGGGATCCAGGGAGGGTAGAGGGGGGGGGGAATGGGGTACCTATCAAGTTTGTATGAGTTGAAAAAAATTTTTAAAGTAATTTCTCATTAACACTAAATATCAGTAGAATCAAATCACCAATGAAAAGATGCAAGTTATAAACATGGATTAGAAATCACAATGCATCCATCCGCATCCTTCAGGAAACACATCCCACCACAAAAGATAGGCACATTTTAAAAGCAAAAGGGGGTCCAAAAATTCTTCAAGCTTATGGAACCAAGAAACAAGCAGGGTAGCAATTATGCTCTCTGACAAAGTGGACTTCAAACTGAAGAAAATCACAAGACATACAGAAGGACACTACATTTTAGTCACAGATACAATGCACAAGGAAGTCTTCACAATACTGAACATATAAGAGCACCTAATATGGGCTCCTCCACATTCACTAAGCAAATGCTACAATGTCTAAAACAAGAAATCAATCCCCAAATTGATAATACTTGGCGATTTCAATATGCACTCTCAATGTGGGCAGATCAACAGGCCAATAACTTAACAGAGGCACATTGGAACTAAATCAAACGCTTACTGAAATGGACCTTACAGATCTCTATCAAAGTTTCCATTCAAGCACCAAGAAATACACATTTTTCTCAGTAACGCAGACGGAACTTTCTCCAAAACAGACCACAATTGGCCAGAAAGAATCTCCACACACAGGAAAGTTGAAAATTTAGCCTGTACCCTATCAGACCACCATGGTCTAAAGCTTGACATCTGCAACACAACAAACAGCAGACAATACACTAACTCTTGGAAACTACACACTATGATGCTGAATGAAATTCAGTTCAGGAATAAATCAAAAAGGAAATTCGATATTTCCTAGAAGTGAACAATAATGAAA
>JALPQD010001058.1:0-48682 GCA_023101885.1 Typhlomys cinereus | reverse complement strand
TTATCTCAACAGAAGCTCTTTATTTTCATAAGATCCCATCTGTTGAGTGTTGGTTGTAGTGACTGTGCTATTGGATTTCCGATTAGGAACTGTTGGCCTAGTTCAATCAGCTTGAGGGAGTTCCCTACCATTTCAACTAAAGTTTTTATAGTCTCTGGCCTTATATCGAGGTCCTTGACCCATTTGGAATTAAGTCTTGTACATGGTGACAAGTACAGGTATAGTTTTAATCTTCTGCATGCAGATAGCCAATTTTGTCAGCAACATTTGTTGAAGATGCTATTCTTTTTCCATTGGATTTTTGGGCCCCTTTGTCAAAGATCAAATGGCTGTAGTTGTGTGGGCGTATATCTGGATCTTCAACCCTTATCCATTGATCTGTGTCTATTTTGGAGCCAGTACCAGGCTGTTTTTGTAACTATGGATTTGTAGTATTGACTAAGGTTTAGTATGATGATACCTTCAGCAGTGTTTTGTTATTCAGGATTGTTTTTGCTATGCCGGGTCTTTTGTGCCTCCGTATGAATTTTGAGATTGTTTGGTCAACCTCTTTAAAGAATTGCTTTGGGATTTTGGTTGGTATAGCATTGAATCTGTATATTGCATTTGGTAGGATGGTCATTTTTATGATATTGATTCTGCCAATCCAGGAGCATGGAAGGTCTTTCCACCTTCTGGTGTCTTCTGTAATTTCTTTCTTTAGGGTTTTAAAATTTTCATTGTAAAGGTCACTTACTTCCTTGGTTAGGTTTATACCAAGGTATTTCATTTTTTTAGGGGCTATAGTAAATGGGATTGTTTTAGAGCTCTTTCACTTCTTTCATTCTGGGCATATAGGAAGGCCACTGTACGTTTATTTTGTATCCTGCCACCCTGCTGAACTTCTGTATTAGTTCCAGGAGCTTCCTGGTGGATTTTTTGGGATCACTCAGGTATAAGATCATATCATCTGCAAATAGAGATAACTTGACTTCTTCCTTGCCAATTTGAATTCCTATTATCTCCCTATCTTGTCTTATGGCCTCAGCTAAGATTTCAAGTACAATAGTGAGTAGAAGTGGTGAGAGTGGACAGCCTTGCCTAGTTCCTGATGGAAGCGGGAATGCTTCAAGTTTTTCCCCATTGAGTATAATCCTTGCTATTGGCTTGTTGTATACAGCTTTTATTATATTGATGAAGGTTCCTTCCATTCCATTCCTCTCTATGGTTTTGATCATAAAGGGCTGGATCTTGTCAAAGATCTTACACCTTTGGATCTTGTCAAAGCTTTTTCTGCATCTACCAAGAATATCATGTGGTCTTACATTTTGGACTGGTTTATATGGTGAAATTACATTTATTGATTTGTGTATGTTGAACCAACCTGTTTTTTTTTTTTTTTTTTTTTTTTTTTTTTTTTTTTTTA
Source organism: Typhlomys cinereus (assembly GCA_023101885.1). Classification (NCBI taxonomy): domain Eukaryota; kingdom Metazoa; phylum Chordata; class Mammalia; order Rodentia; family Platacanthomyidae; genus Typhlomys; species Typhlomys cinereus. The sequence continues at coordinate 47,277 of JALPQD010001058.1, read as the reverse complement.
AGATAACAAGGAATTTACTTTCTTACGACATTCGGGTACAGTTCTCAGTCCAGCTTGACGGGGAGAGCATGCACCAACACCAGGGCTGAGGGAACTGAACACATCATCACCAATAAAGGCTGAGAGATAGACAATCCTTACTTTCCAGAGCAGCATGTCTGGCCAAGTATACAGAAGAATGCTGACTCTCTCAACCAGCTCTCCGTGATTTATCCAGGGCCTAATCCCTCCCACCACAGGCTGGGCCTTCCCCATCAATTAGATAATCTCTGCAGGTTGCTCTGGCTTAACTCAACCATCAACTCTCTACAAATGTGCCCAGAGCTTAAACCCTCAACAGTCAAGTTGACACCTGTGCCTAACTATGACACTCCACCCCTTGTCAACTTGACACAAAAACATAGCACTTTTAAACTGTAACCTTCAATCCTTGTCCCCATAGGTGTTAAAATATAAATACATGGACAATGTTTAAAATGTTCTCACTAAAACGTCAGTTCCAACATACTAAAAGTTCAAAGGTTTTGAACTTTAAAAGATTATTAATCAGAAGAAATTAAGTACTTTAAAACAAAACATTAAAACAGAAGGATCTTAAAACAATAAGAAAACATTAAAAAGATCAAAGTCCAACAAATCACCGCATCCTATACTTCATGTCCATCTTCTGCCGCTCATCATGTAGTCAAGGTAGCTCAAAAATTCTAGGCAATCCCAGTCGCTGTTTGCAGCTTAAAGTTGTAAAAGCAGAGTTCCGCTGAACTAGGCTGAATCTCCACTCACAACAGTCCTCAGCATACATCCCACGGTTCTGGCATCTCCAAGTCTCTGGTTTCACCCCTGCAGCTATACGTTTCACCTTCTCTCACAGGAACTCTACGCCTGCCACTTGGTGCCAAGTTTTTGCTGCTTTCCATGAACCCCTCAAACTGTTCACCAAAACCAGTGCCACCTGGGGGATGCTGCCAGACTCTGAAGCGAGTTTGAAACATAGCTTAGTCCACTGGAGCTACAGCTGTATCACCTTTAACGTGCTGACGATGGAAAAGCCTCTTAGGCAGCCAAACATCCAAAGGGCAAGAAACGGTTTTAACTTGGGCTTTCGGCCCCTGAAGGAATTTGAATTTCCAAACCACGACCTTGCTATACGGTTGTTTTTACATCTTCCACCATCCCAGTGCAAGTCACTAGGTTTTCCTTCACTGATACACATTTCTCCAACAGCAGCAGATATTCTGCTGCCTGCCCTTTGCACATGCAAACCTTCAAGGCTGCCAACACAGCTCTCCTCTGTCAAGCAAACCAGTCCATTGTCTTTAAATTCAGCTTTACCAAAATCCTTGTTCCCCTCATCACAAATTGGGCCCAATCTCTCTCAGCAACTGGCCCACTAAACTTTGAAGAACGGTATTTGTAAATCCACAAAGTGAAAATTCTCAAGCATTTCCAACTTTGTCCAGCAGAACCGTTCAAAAGCCACAAAACCCACATAGTCAGATTTATCAGCAACACCTCACTTCCTGGGTACCAAATTCTGTTGCAGTCAGCCTGCAACATTGCTGATAAATCACCATCAAATGGCGTAAGGGAACAAAGGTTTATTTTCTTACGATTCCTGTGAACCATCCTTGTGTGCCTGGGATAAAGCCTACTTGATCCCCATGAATGAGCTTTTCTTTTTTGTGTGTGTGTGTGTGTTTTTTTTTTATTAAAAATTTAATTATACATTTTAAAATTTTTTACCAGTTCCCTCCCTCCCCCCACCTCCCCCCGAACCCCTTCCTCCCCCTCCCCTTCCCCCAGTGCCTCCCCCCCAATTCCCAGAGAGTCCTTTATTGTGTACGCCTAACTATCCACTGGGTCCTCCTCTCCGATGACATATAAGGACCCAGTGGCATTTCCATAAGCCCTTTCTCTTGTTCCCCTTAAGCATAAGATCACTACTATGGCTGTCAATCCCTTTCCTCCAGGGGTCTCGGTGCCCTTAACAGATGCTAGACTTTATGAGGGCAACAGTGCACTGGACATTGCGCAGGGCATGCAAAGTCCCATTATGATTGCTTTGGCCCCAACTATTGTTGAGAATCTTGCAAATCGTTGCTCCTCCCATCTTTTTGCTCTTACAATCTTACCGCCCCCTCTTCCGCAAATGTCCCTGAGCTCCAGGATGGGGAGAGATTAGGCTGGCCTAGTTCTATGTGATTGATATAGAGTCTCTGAAGTTCTGGGTTGTGGTTTGTTGATTTTCTTTTGCAGTTTTGCTGCTCCTGCAATTCCTTTCACTCCATTCTGCTGGGCACTGTATGTCACCCCCTGGCCAGAGACAAAAAGCTGTTAAACTGGAGTCTTGTTGTAATAGCACATTCAAGGGTAGATGTAATAAGAGTAGGAAACCTCCCTGAGGGAGGGGTCCATCACCCATTTGCAAAATGATTACTTTTTATCTGCTAGACTATATGCCCTCCCCTTCTGGTGAGATCAGGAAAGAACGTCTGTGAACTTAACCAGGTTTCTCATTACTTACTTGCAGACCTTGATGGAGGCCTATTTTCTCTGCTGTAAGATGGTCCCCTCTCTCCTTGTTTCTGGTGTGGCCCTCCTAACCCATCTCTCTTGTTCATAATCCTTGCAATTACTGTGTTACATAGGTTTACTTTTGAGTGTCTCAATGTGGGCTGGGTGAGTTTGGTACTAGGAGCCACCTATTAGGGAGTACATACGGTGCTTAATTTTCTGGGTTTGGGATACTTCACTTAATATAATTCTTTCTAATGACATCCATTTCCTGGCAAATTCCACTAATTCATCATTTTTGATGGCTGAGTAGTACTCCATTGTATAGATGTACCACAGTTTCCTTATCCACTCGTCAACTGTTGGACATTTAGGTTGATTCCATGACTTTGCTATTGTAAACAGTGCTGCTATGAACATGGTCGAGCTTGTGCTATCGAGGCGAACCTCTGCTGCATGGGGGGTTATTCCCAAAAGTGGGATAATGAATGATCTTTTTGATATGTTTTTTAATCCGATTTGCTAAGACTTTGTTGAGAATCTTTGCATTTGTGTTCATCAAAGAGATTGGCCTATAGTTTTCCTTTTTAAGTGTATCTTTATTAGGTTTTTGGATTAAGACAATATTAGCTTCGTAGAAGGAATTTGGTAGTGTTCCTTCCTTTGCTATTTGATGGAACAGTATAGGGAGTATTGGTGCTATGAGCTCTTTAAATGTCTGATAGAACTTGTGCTGAATCAGTCTGGTCCAGAACATTTTTTGGTGGGAAGATTTGAGATTACTTCTTCGATTTCCTCTTATGTTGTAGGACTATTTACATAATTGAAAACTTCCTGATTCAATTTAGGTAAGTTGTGGTTACTTAGGAATTTATCCATTTCTTTCGTGTTGTCAAATTTCACAGAGTATAAGTTTTTGAAATATGACGTTATAATTCCCTGAATTTTTTGGGTATCGATAGTGATAACTCCATTTTAATTTCTAATTTTGTTAACTTGGGTTTTCTCTCTTGCTTTTGGTTAATTTAGCTAGGGGTGTATCAATCTTATTGATTTTTTCAAAGAAGAAGCTTTTTGAATGGTTTATTCTCTGTATCATTTTCCTTATCTCAATTTCGGGTATTTCTCCCCTGATTTTGCTAATCTTCTCTCTTCTACTGCTTTTGGAATCAGATTGCTCTAGACTCTAAAGCTTTAAGCTGCATCGTTAAGTTACTTATTTGTGATGTTTCTATAACTTACCTCTTAGGACAGCTTTCATTGTGTCCCAAAGATTTTGATAAGATGTGTTTTCATTATATTTTGCTTCCAGGAAATTTTGAATGTCCTTTGTTTATTTTATTTTTCATTTATTTATTTTTCTGCTCATACAAAGGTAGTAGGTACCCCTGTCCCCTCCCTCCTGCCACCCCTCTCTGAATCTCCCTGCTCTTCCCCCCTTTTCCCCTTCTTTTCCCCCTCCCTCCCTTTCTCCCAGTGCTCCCTCCCCACAACTCTGAAGCATCTTTTAATGTGTATATCAAGCTTTCCTCTGGGTCCTCCTCTCTGATGAGGTGTAAGGAACCAGTGGCATTTGAATTTCCTTTGTAATTTCTTCATGAACCCAATTCTCATTCAGCATCATAGTGTTTAGTTTCCAGGACTTAGTGTATTTTCTGTTGTTTGTTGTGTTGCAGATGTCAAGCTTTTGACCATGGTGGTCTGATAGGTTACAGGCTAGATTTTCAACTGTCCTGTATATGCGGACATATGTTTTGTGGCCCAATATGTGGTCTATTTTAGAGAAAGTTCTGTGTGCTGCTGGGAAAAATGTGTATTCTTTGGTGTGTGGATGAAAAGTTCAATGGAGATCTGTCAGGTCCATTTCAGTAAGGCTTTGATTAAGTTTCAATGTGTCTCTGTTAAGTTTTTGACCTGTTGATCTATCTCATGTTGAGAGGGCGGTGTTGAAAACCCCTAGAATTATTGTTTGGGGGTTGATTTCTTGCATTAGACACTGTAGTGTTTGCTTGATGAATGTGGAGGAGCCAGTATTAGGTGCATATATGTTCAGTATTGTGAAGTCTTCCTGGTGAATTGTACCTGTGATTAAAAATGTAGTATCCTTCTGTGTCTTTTATGAATTTTTATAGTTTGAAGTCCACTTTGTCTGATAGCATTATAGCTACCCCTGGCTGTTTCCTGATTCCATTATCTTGCAGAATTTTTGACCAGCATTTTATTTTTAGGATGTGCCTATCCTTTCTGGTGAGATGAATTTCCTGAAGGCAGCAGATTGATGAGTTGTGATTTTTAATCCAAATTTGTAATCTGTGTCTCTTGATTGGTGAGTTAATTCCATTGACATTTAATGTTATAATGGAGAAATTACTTTTATTTTTTTATTTTTTTTAAAGTGCAGTTTTAAATTTTATTTATTTTATTTGTGTGTGTGTGTGTGTGTGTGTGTGTGTGTGTGTGTGTGTGTATCAGAGGGCACTGTGTGTCCCTGTGGAGGACCAAGAGTGACTTCAGGAATCATCCTGGATTGCTTGTACCTCCTTCTTGCTTCACTCTGCAATTTCCCAGTCTCTACACATTAGGGCCAGAAGTGCAAGTTGCCGCGATTTCCACTTGGCGGGTTATATGTGGGACCTGGGATGTGAACTCAGGACCTTCTGCTTGCAAGCCAGAGTCTTTACACCTGAGCCACCTCTCCAGCCCTGAGAAATTACTTTTATTTCTGACCACTTTTTATGTTTAGTGGCTTTCATAAGTGTTTTATTTGGCTTTTAAGTTTTGGTGGTATTATACTTCCCTTCTGTCCTCCTGGATATGCTTGTTCTTATCTTCAAGCTTAAGTATCATTTGTAGCATTTTTTTTGAAGGCCTGGTTTGGTTGACATGTGAGCCTTCAAGTTGTCTCTGTGCTAGAAAATTTTTGTTTCCCCCTCCAGCTTGTCAGATTGTTTTGCGGGGTATATCAGCCTGGGTTGACATTTTTGCTCATTCAATATTTGAAACACATCTCTCCAAGCTCTTCTTGCTTTTACTGTTTCCACTGAGAAGTCATTTGTTGTATTCATAGGTTTACCTTTAAAAGTGACTTGTTTTTTTCCCCTTGAAGTTCTCAGCACCATGTCTTTGTCTTGATGTGGAGTGTTTTAACTATTATTTGCCGTGGCGAGTTTCTATTTTGGTCATATCTGTTTGGGGTGCGGAATGCCTCTTGTATATGGATGGGCTTCTCCTTTTTTTAGATGAGGCAAGTTTTCCTTGATGATAGTTTGAAAAATTTCCTCAGGTGTGGTATTTTGGGATTCTTGTTCTGGTATTCCATAAATACGCATGTTAAGCTTCGTCAGGGTGTTCCATGACTCTTGAATATTTCTCTCAAGTATCTTTTTGTCTGTAACAACCTCTTCCATTGAGCCTGTTAATACTCCCACTTTGTCTTCAAGATTTGAAATTCTATTTTCTGCTTCATTTGTTCTGCCGATAAGACTCTCTGTTGAGTTCTGGGTTGAGAATAACTTGTCTTTTAGTTCAGTTTTAAACTCTGCTTGAGTCTGTTTTAACTGCTCTATGCCTATTTTTGTTTCTTGAACTGTTTTGCTCAACTCCTCCAAGTGTCTGTTGTGTTCCTCTTCTAAGTTGTTGATGTGGTTATTTAACTCCTCCCAGATTTCCTCTTTCACAGTCTCGACCATGGTGATGATCATGCTTTGAAAATCGTTATCTTGGGTCAGGCTTTCTTGGTTATTTTCTATGGATTTATTCTGGTTGAAGTTTATCATTATGGGGTTAATTCTTTTGGTGAGAGATTTGTTTCCTTGGGTTTTGTTTCTCCCGGATTTACACTTTGACTTAGTCATTTTTGTTTTACCTCTTAAGACCTTTTTTCAATTTCTGTATGTTTTTGACTGAACTGAATTAGTTGGTATCACTATTCTCAGGCAGTTATTGCTAGTGTTTGCCTTGGTGTTGGTTACGCTTGTTGTTATCATTATTTCCTGGATGGGGCTATTAGTCAGTACAGGGAGTGTACAGGGGGTGAATATTAGTATGGTAGTGCGCTTTTACGATTTAGTACCTTGGTGATATGTGAGGGTGAGTGATATAGTCCCTGACGTTGTATGTGTTTTGGGAGTGGCTATATGGAAAAGTTACTCTACAGTAAGTAATAATTAAAGGGAACAGAATGGTAAAAAGAGGGTTTATTTATCTTTGGGCTGGATGTGGAGAATTTGTCCCATGTAATAGGATGAATTTAGAGGATTTCAGATGTGTGGCCTTTGTCCCCTAGAGCTTTGCTTGGGTGTTCTTTGGAATCTGTTGAATTCTGATGAGCAGTGTGTCCTCCCTGGACTGGGGCACAGTGTGTCCTTGCTGGATTGCACGCATCCCAGGTGGGCGGGTGGAAAGGTCAGAGGTGCTGGCAATGGGTGCACTTAACCTGGAGACCTGGGGTGTGGCCTAGGGGTCTTCCCCAGCCTGGAGAAGCGTCTGCTCTGACTCGCTGGTGGGAGGAGCTGAGACAAGTGGGTTACCTGGGGCTTGGAGGAGAGCTGGGGATGTTTACCTGGGGCTCAGTGTGTCCTCGCTGGATTGCTGCATGTCCAAGGTGGTAGGGTGGAAAAGGGAGAAATTACTTTTAATTCCTGACATTTTTTGTGTTTAGTGGCTTTCATAAATGTATTACTTAGCTTGTAGGCATTGGTGGTATTATACTTCCCTTCTGTCCTCCTGGATATGTTTGTTCTTTTCTTCAAGCTTGAGTATCTTTTCTAGCATTTGTTACAGACCTGGTGAGGTGATCATGGACGCCTTCAGGATGTCTTTATGTTGGAAAATTTTTCTTGCACCCTCGGTCATGGATGATAGTTTTTCTGGGTTCACATTTGTGCTCATTCAATACTTGAAGTATGTCTTTCCAAGCTCTGGCTTTTACTGTTTCCATTGAAAAATCGTTTGTTATTTTAGTAGGTTTACCTTTAAAAGTGAGATTTTTTTTCTCTTGAAGCTCTCAGCACATTTCTTTATCTTGTATGTGTAGTGTTTTGACTATTCGCTGTCTTGGAGATCATGCTTTGAAAATCATTATCTTGGGTCTGGCTTTCTTGGCTGTCTTCTGTGAGTTTGTTCTGGTTGGATTCCATCATTATGGGGTTCATTCTTTTGGTAGGAGATTTGTTGTCTTGGGTTTTTTTCTCATGGATTTGCTCTGTTACCTGGGCATTTTTGTTTATCTCTTATGACCTCCTTTTTGTTTCTCTGTGTTTTTGACTGAACTGAATTAGATAGTATAACTACTAGCATCCACCATATCCGACCCACTGCCTGGGTCAGGGTCCCAGGCAGAAAGGCAAAGAGGCTAGTTAGGGCACAGAATTGACCTGGGGTCTGAGGTTTGGTTTAGGGGCCTTACCTGAGGATCAAGTAATCAGCCCTGAGGAGCAGGGAGTCCACACTGAGGAGAAGAGAGTCTGCCTGGGTCAGAGTCTGGGGCAGAAAGGCTATTTTCATGTCTTAATTCACAATCCCACTCTCCTCCTCTTCCTCTAATAACCCTTCTTCTCCCAATCTATTGTTAGGAGGTTTATTTTCTATCCACCTTCTTTCCATTCGCTCTAAGTGTATGCAGAATAGTTCTTACTACTCTGTGGTTGTTCCTACCCATTCAGTGGCATCAACAGTGGGTGCAGTGGACCAGTCCCCAGGAACCGGCTGAGCACTTCAGTCCTCTGTTGGGAACTGCTGGATGGGCACAGAGGACACTTGCATGCCCTCGGACCAGTTGGTCACCTCAGGCTGCGCAGCTGTGAACTCAGGCTCGGGCATAGTCCCACTAGACCTGGATGTTCTCCTTGGTCCCAGCCTTTACAGAGGTGGCCTGCTCTTGCTTCTCGATCACTTCAGGATCTCCGTAGAAGTAGAGATCAGGCATGAACTCCCAAGGGTGTTGCCGGGAGATGGAGCCTCACACACGCAGATCTTCCCTGGCCAGCATCCCCCATATCAGACCCACTGCGTAAGCTCCCTTGTTGTTGCTGGGGATGGCCATGTCCACCTAGCAAAGAGGAGACACAGAAGGATGGTGGGCAGGTGGACATTGGACGCCTCTGTAAAAGGTTGGTGGTCTGCCCTGAGGTCAGTTATCATCAGAGACTTGGCTCTTGGAAGGCTGCCTGGATCTGGTTAGTGAAGGTCCCAGGAGTGAAGCAGCCAGTGATTCTGGTGGCTCCCATGGCAGCGGCAAACTTCAGCATAGTGCACTGGTGGGTGTTCCAGGTGGAGTTGATGCTGACATCAGCGGGTTCTCAATGGCTACAATGGCAAGAACTGCCAGCAGCAGCTTTTCTCAGGTCCTCTTGAGACTGATGATACAGATGCCATCGCTTTTTCCTTTTGTAGATTTACTGCTCCATGTGGAAGTTGGTGCCACCTAAGTGCGTTCCTGCCTCGAGGAACTTGAGACATCCTCCTCTTTCATTTTCAGGACATCCAGGGCTTCAGACATTGTGAATTCCCATTTAAGTTACTACAGGAATGAAGAACAACTCCACCCAGTATGGACACCTGGCCGGGGAGCACTGCAAGCTCACCTTCTATTTTCATGTCTTTTTGCATGTGTGGTCCACTGGGTTTTATCTGGCTTGCTGTCATGGTTAGGCACAAGGGTCAACTTGAGTCTTGAGAGTTTGAGCTCTAAGTACATTTGCAGAGAATGTGTGGTTGAATGAAACCCAGAGCAAACCTGCAAGAAATTGTCTAGCTGATGGGGAAGGCCCAGCCCATGGTTGGTGGGATTAGGCCCTGGAATAAAATACAGAGAGCTGGTTGAAAAAGTGTATCCTTGGTCTGACATGCTGGTCTAGCAAGTAAGGATCATCCCTCTCTCAGCCTCTATGCAGAGATGGTGTGGCCAGTTTCCTCAGCCCTGGTGTTGGTATGAGCTCTCCTGTTAAGCTGGAATAGAAGTATAACTGCATAATCATAAAAAAATGCCTCTTTTACCCTTAAGACATTTGATGGTGATTTATCAGCAACCATTCAGGTGAACTGCAACACTTGAAGGTGATGACTTATGCTTGAGTAATTTCTGAATCACGAATCGTATAGCAGTGGGTAGACCCTTGAGGAAAGCATCTTCCATTCCTCTTACCAGCATTATCCCTCATCAGTCTCTTGGGGGTATGGAGCTTTTTGAGCTCTTTCTCCTTCCACGACGAAATGGTGATAAGACAATTCCCATTCGGGTCTTGTGGAAATTCACATAGCTGCAGGAATTTGTGGATATAACAGTCCCATCATGTCCAGAAGATTAGGTCTAGTCTCACCCCTGCCCCACTGCAGACTCTTACACTCTTCCTGTTCCTTATTCCTCTATGTTCCCTGAGTCTTGGGATAGAAGTAGGGGGACTTGGATGTCCTGTTCAGGGCCAAGTAGACTGCAGTCAGTTGTTTTCTACACTCTGGCCAGCTGTGCTTTTCTGTAATAAACTCTTTCTGTTATGGAAGGAAGCTTCCAGGTGAGCATTGAGTACTCTTCCAATCAAGGGACTTCTGGAGACTACAGAGGTAAATGGTCAAAGAGCAGCTGATACCAGTTGTTTTATTGTATCAGTCAGGGATCTCTAGAGTCACAGAATCAACAGAATGAATATATAAATACGGAATTAATTGAGTTGGCCTAGGAGACATGGCTGAAGTAGTCCAAAGATAGCTGCCAGTAGTCCAGTGGGCGACGGCTAAAGGCTGAAGGTTTCCGAGAGAACTCTAGTCTCCCTGGAGAGTTGGAGGGTGGAAGAAATGAAGAAACCGGTGGCAGGCCAGAAGATCTTATCTAGCACAGCCTCAGAGTCTCTCTCCTAAGTCTCCTGCACTATGGTCCTTTTATCTGGCCCATTACTGTGAGGTTCCAATGAAATCTAGAGAGATTGGTTGATTATCCAGATAATCAATTCAGATGGTCTCAGCTGATCTTACCAGGTGTGGTCTCAGTTGATCTTAGTTAATGCCAGGTGCATTAATTGTCACACTTGTTTTTCTCATTATCATCTGCTCCTGACTCTGAGGTTGCAATTATGCTGCCATCTGACCCCAGCTCTTACAATTCTTCAGCTGATGTTTACCAATTAATTCAACCTCCTTGGCATAGACAGATCTTAAGACAGTTGACAGACAGGCTATGATCCATGAAGGTGTGGAAAGGACCACAGAGTGGCTGACCATTCAGGGTTTGGCGACCCGTTCCATCTTTAGAGGCTAGAGGAGGCCAGGACAGGCTACCAGATCAGAAGAGAACTGGAATACTGCTCTCTCTGTGTGGGAGCACTCAAGCTGCTCAGGACAGCAGAAAATAGCCAAGGAGACAAGGGAGGAAAAGGGATTCGGAAATCCAAGCGCCAAGTGAAATGCACTAGGTAACAAGGCCGAGGAAGGGGAGATGGCTGAGTAGGTAAAAGCTTTGCTGTGTAGACCAGACCACCTGAGGTAGATCCGCAGAGACAAAGCTGGAGCCAGATATGATGGGGCACATCTGTAATCTCATCTTCTACCACATGATGGAAGGTACAGACAAGACAATCAGGTGGAAGTTCATAGGCCATATTGCATGTACCTGCATGTAGGTGGGGAGCTATCCCTTCCAGAAGCATTATGAGTTTTGAGGAGAATAAGACAGAAGCAGTGAGATGCATTATACCATATCCACAGAGGCTGGTCATTTTTTTTTTCTTTTGGCAAATGAATCAATGTGCATTATTAAAGCATCAATTCAATACAAGGTTAAAAAAAGAATATTCAGAATTTCTTTGTTTCCCTATAGCACCAAGGCATATTTTTCTTATTCATTTACCAGAACTGTGTTTTATATAGAATAAATAGAGTGCTCTATAAATGTTTTCCCATACTATTCACATATGGGACATGCATCAAAATATATGAAATCTTCCAGCAGGATTGCATACCCTTATGAATCCAAGAATTGGGGAGGTAGAAACAGGGGGATTAGTCCAAGGCTAGCCTGGCTTACATGAGATCCTATTTCAAAAAGCAAACAAAAAATATCTGGAAAACCTTTGGTAATGAAGACCTTTTTTAGGTCTTCCTAAGGCAGGTGGCACTGACTGTGTCTATATAGGCAGAAGGGTGACTTTGGGAATCACCGTGGATTGCTCCTATCTCCTATTTATTTTTGCTCTGGAGTGTCCCAGGCTCTGTCTTCTAGAACTGGAAGTACAGGCAGCTGTCATTTTTGCCTGGGATCCGGGATCCTAACTTAGGATCGTCTGCTTTCAAGGCAGAGGCTTAACTCCTGAGCCATCTCTGTGGCCCTGTTTGTTTTGTATTTGAGGATATATCTCTATAGGTTATCCTTGTATTTGTGGGACAACACAAACATAACCTCCAAAACACCTTTGGAAACATTAAAGGGCAAGCCCAAGTGTATCTCAGGGGTAGAAGTTTTCATGTAGAGTTCCTGGACCCAATCCCCAACACCTACCCTACTTTCAAAAAGAAAGACGAGGACATAACAGAAAAGAGGTAAGGTCATAATAGAATTTTAATAGAGAACATGAAGCATATATACGTGCTCCATTTGAAGTACAAATACATTACAATGGAAAGCAAATAGCTTTTGAAGTTGTGACAGGAATGCTGAGTCAGGTTCAGCCATGTAGACCTGTCCCTTGCTGATGACGTCACATTACTTCCCAGCATTGCAGTTTCCTTATTAATGATTAGAGCAAGAGGTATTGGGAAAGACAGTCGGGTTAGAACACACTTCTTAGGCTTCCCACACTTTTTCACCAAAGCTGAATAGTCCACACAGCTGAGGAGCAGCTGGCTCAGCTCCTTTGCTCTGATGGGGTGGATGCTGCACCTGCAGTTGGCCAGCCCCACACCTCTAGTTGTGGGGAACGGATGAAGGTCCTTCTACTGTGGCATCTGCGGTGGAAGCTCATCTTGCGCTTTCTTTTCCAGGTTGCTGAATCTTGTGATCCATTGATGCTGTTTTTTGAGATTCTAATGCAGAGACACAGCTGTTTGAAGTCTTTGGAACTCCATTCCTGGTGATGGACATTTATACTGTCCTCCATGGGGGGAGTTCTTCCCTGGGATTAGAAGGCAGTGCTCAGTGTTCTGCTGCCCTGAGGTGGATCTTGGGAGCATAGTAATTGATTAAGAAGCAATGCACACAAGTTTGGACATAAATATGCAGGGGTAATATATAAAAATTTTGCAGTCTAGTGCATTGCTTCTGTCTTAGATTCTTCCTAAATCACACTTCCTAAGTCCAACAAATGAGCAGAACATATAGCAATCATCAAGTTCATAATGTCACAATTAATAAAAACTGAAGGTTTGTATTTGTAGCACAGTGCTGACAATATATGTTCAACACGTCCGGGGACCTGGCTTCCTTCCTCAAAAGCAGAAATGTGGAGGAAGACGGGACAAAACCCATTTTGTGTGCAGCAAAGGTGTTTTTTGGGGGGAATCTTATTTTTCATTTTGCAGTTCTCGCAAAACAAAAACAAAAACTTGGAGCTTTCTGCATGATGCGAAGATGTTCCACTATTGAGATATAGGGGTGATATTCACTTTGTTCAAGTGGAGGGTCGTATGCTGTGGCTGTGACCTTGGCTGACCTTGAATTCCTAGGGGTCCTGTAGCCTCAGCCTTCTGGGTGCGACTCTTACGTCCTAAGCCACTCCCAGACTTTTGGTGTCTTTTGCTGTGCTTCTTCCTGGACATTTCTTTCGTATATTTCTTTCTTTTTATAGAAAACCAATGTTGTATCTGAAAAAAAAAGATAATGAGATTGTTAATGGAGGAGTAAGGATGGCATTGGCTTCGCTATTAGTTACTTTTGGGTTGCTGTAAGCAAAGTCTTTTGACACAAACAGTGTAAAGGAGGAAAGTTGTTTGTTGTGTTTTGTTTTGGGCTCAGGATTTCAGAGTATTCAGTTCATGGTCACTGCCCCAATTGCTTAGCGCCTGAGACTAGGCTCCCATCATGGAGGGAGAGACATGGGGAGCAGGAGGAAGCAATATAGGAGGTTCCAGGGTAATGTAGAACCCCCCAAACACACCCTCAGTGCTCTATGTACCACAGATACCCCCCTCCTATTTCTGTAAGCTCCTGATAATACCATGGATTAGATCAGATCCTCTGGGACCCAGTCCTGTCCAACTGAGCCTATAATACATGGGGTTCTGGATGGCATGGGAGAAAGGAAGAGAGGGATGGGAAGAGAAATTATACATGCATGCCGTGGAACATGGGTGGGGGTTAGAGGACAGCTCTCCTTTCACTACGTGGGCTTCCAGGCATTGAACTAAAGTCGCCGAGTCTGCCAGCATGCTCCTTGTCAGTTCTGTACATGTCATTTCCAAACCACAACAGTATACGTAGGTAATAACAACACTACAAGAGTGACTTTGTCAGTGAGGAAATAAGCTGCCATACCTGTTTATAGGTGATGTTAAATTCAAATGAGAGCTCCAGAAGGTCTGGTATTGTGAGGCTCTTGGTCGATTTAAACCTCGACCAAAGGGTGGTCATGAGAGATCTGCTGACTCTTTTCCTGGGGCTCAGCTCCTTCGTTCCCTTCTGCATTTCTTTCAGCGTCTCTTTGAAGACCTTCTTGTGTTGTTCTTCTATTTCTCCTCCTCTCCATTCCTGCTGTTTCTGTGGGCAGGGATGGTTATTTGGATGCTGTGAATTTTGTTCCCGAAGTGGGGGTGGTTGGTTTTGTGAAACCAGACCTGTGGGAGAGAAGTTGAGTTGTGATGAAACTTGACGTTTAGATCACAGCCAGCGCTCTTCAGTGTGAGACTAAACTGGACTTTCCTAAGATAGCAATGTGAGTCTAGTTACAGATGACAAAGGCAGAGTCTTAAGCATCTCAAGTTCCAGGTCAATCTGGGCTGTTTATAGAGATTACATTTCAAAAAAGGGGAAAAAAAAAAGATAGCAATATCTACATTGGTCTAAAGCAGAAGGGAAAAGCCCAAGGGGGAAAAAAGCATTGGTAATGTTGCCAAAATCAGTGAAGATTTTTATGAAAGTGTGAATGATGAGAGAAGTTGCTGCGCTTTACAAGGCTGAGTGACCTATTTACTCTCAATGATACAAATCCAGAGCTAGATTAACTTAGGCCACTTTAGTCTCTTTAATTTACCTCTGCATGTGACCTGCCATCCCGGTGACTCTTAGGTGCAATTCTCTGGCGTGTACAACCACATGAGGTGTACCACCTAAAGGCTAAGAATGTCATCTGACAGCATCTGTAGACTGTAACAGATATCTCCCTGCTAGGCTGTAATCTGGCCAGCAGATGTTTCCACTAGTGTGTTTGAAAAGTGTCCTGATGTATAGTTGCCTTTTTCTGACATTTAGTGATTTTGAGCATAGCCTGAGCTACTGGAGACACTGTTTCAAAAACCAACCGAAAGCATAAAAGACGTAGCCAGGGTTGGAGAGATGGCTCAGGAGCTGACCTTGTCTAGAAAGCAGAAGATTCTGCGTTTGGATTCAAGGTCCTGTGTAAAAATGCTATCTCAAAATGGTCATGGCTTGCATTTCTGGGAAAGCCTGGGAAATCCCAGAGCAAAGCAAAAAGGAGGTAGAAGCAATTCAGGATGATTCCTGAAGTCACCCTTGGTCCTCCACAGGGACACACAATGCCCTCTGATACACACACATACATACCCTATAAATGAATGAATGAACAAATAAAGTTTTCTTAAAAAATGTAGCCATACCTCAAACCCGAACACACAGGGGGATTGCCAAAAGTTAGAGGCCAATCTAAACTACATAGTCAAACTCTGAAAAAAAAAAAAAAAAAGAAAGAAGAAAGAAAGAAAGAAGAAAAACAAAGAAAAAAAAGGGGGCCAGTGGGAGAGTTGGATACATAAGGTGTGGACTCTCAACCTGGTCTCCTCAGCTGGATTCCGTAGACCCAGCCCACATAGTGAAAGGAAAGAACTGGCTGCTAAGGATCCTGTCCCTTGATTGCTACTCCTGCACTTCCATAAGCAAACACAGGCTTCCTTACATATAAGCATACATGTAAAAAAGAAGAAGCTATATTCTTAGTGTTAGCTCACTGTGTTTGGTAATGGTGAAGCACTTTCTGAGTGTGTAAAAACACGTTTTGTTTTTTATTTTTGCTTGACAGTTCATGTCTATTTAACTTCAACTTACCTGACAATTCCCAGTTCATGGAGCTGTCTTGGCTAGCCAGGTCTTGAGTCATGACTGCTTTGCTTTGTGTTTTTCCTCTTAGCGGTTCTGATTTTTAGCACTATACAGTTTTATCCAACAAAAGCCCTAAAAGAGATTGAAAGAAAAGCATGTTATTATTATATTTAAAATTGTTAGAGGTTAAATGGATTTTCTATTTTCCAGAATGTTTCTTTTTATTTATTTTATTTTCTTTATTTGTGTGTGAGAGAGAAAAAGACAGAGATAGAGAGACAAGAGACACAGAGAGAGAGAGAGCTTCATGTGGGCTTCTGAGAATCAAACTTAGATCTTTAGATTTGCAAGCAGGTACCTTACCTGCTGCACTATCTCCCTAACCCTTCCCAGAACAGTTCTAAATTTAAAAAATATTATATTTACTAAACTTCCAACTTGTACTTTGTTGCTCTGTTTTTCTCAAAATGTCAGAAAAACATAGTACTTTTAATTAGTTGATGTTGTAGTTCTAAGAGGATTCAACTCGGGGTTACAGAACAAGTGAATCATATGAGCTATCACTGAGTCACACTGTATCCCTTCAAAGTTCTGTATTCTCTGTCCTGGTTTGGGAGACATTCTTAAAGGAGGATTGTTAGCTACAGTACCCTTTTGCAAAGCCTCCAACTTAGCCAGATGTCATTTTTGGAAAGACCTCCCTAATAACCACTGGGCAACACCTTAGCAACTCCTGGGACACCAACAATTGAGACCCCACCCAGGGTTGTCGTCTTCTGCTTTCCCCTCCCTATACCTACCAAGCCATGCCATCATGATGGCTCTCTCCATATCCTCCCCAACCTTAAGCTCTCTTTTCTGTTCTAATGCTCTCCCACCTTAAGGCTAAAATATGACTTCCTTGGCCACCAGGCCCTCGACTCTGAATAAACTCCTATTAAATCTCTCTCCTCTGTCAGTTTTTCTTATGCATGGACCTCCAAGTAGCATCTACATGTGGTCAAAGCTGCTCTCCATCCTCTGCCCACCGACTTAACAGATTCAACTCAGAAAAAGAACACTCTGTGTGGACTGAGACATTTCAACCTGATCCTTCACCTGTTTGCATTCACATGAAATAAGTCAATAAGTTAGGGGTTCTCACAATAGTGTTCCAATACTAAAGGGGAACAAAAAAGAGCTGTAGGGAATCCCACTGAGTCCTCCCACCTCACCAGAGGGGACGACCCACAGGGAAGTTTAAGTTTGACATGCACACTAAAGGATGCTCTAGGAATGGGGGGAGTGAGCACTGGGAGAAAGGGAGGGAGTGGGGAAAGGAAAGGGAAAAGGGAAGAGGGAGCAAGGGGATCCAGGGAGGGGTGGAGCAAGGGAGGAGAACAGGGTACTTATTAACTTTGTATGAGTGGAAGAAATGAATAAAAAAATTAAAAGAAAATAAGTTGGGCATTCTGATAAATGCCCACAATCCCAGCACATTGGAGGCAGAGGTAGGAGGATCAGGAGTTCAGGGGCTGCTTATTACATATTACTTGATATTACATACCAAGTAGGAGAGCCTGTTCCCAAAAACCAAAGAAAATAGACAGGCCAAATCTGAATTTTTCCCTCTAGCTCTTCCAGTGCATCCTAGATGTTTTCTGCTTTTAGGTCGTCCATCATTTTTATCCTGGTGCAGCTTGCTCCCCTCTGTTACCTAAATTCCACCTTTCTTATACAAAAATTAGTCTCCAGCCAGAACTGGAGATTGGAGAAGGAAGAACCAGGAATGGGATTATGATTAAGGCAGAAATAACAAGGACCTGGGTGCAACTTCCAGCAAAGCATCAATATATCTATAACAATATGTATATTTGATGCTGAGCATACCTGTGAGCTCAGCACTCAGGAAACTGAGGCAGGAGGATTGTGAATTTGAAGCCAAAATAGACACAAGGGGTTGGGGAATGACCCAGTGGGTAAATATCAGATCAATTGCAATTTATCTTGACACTTTAAGAATAGAAGGGCAGGCTGAAGTGGTGGCTAAGGGGTTAAGATTCTGCCTCACAAGCAGCAAGCAGAAGAACCTGAGTTTGGATCCCAAGACCCATGTAAAAATGCCAAGCAGAAATTTTACCTTCGACATATGCAAGCACCTGCACAATCAAATACACAGGCTTCCAATTGCCTGGACTACTATTTGGAAAACATTAGGAAAGTTCTTACAAAGTAGTGGAGTGTGTGAATACTAAGCATGAGGTTTCAGGCTCAATCACCTGTGCAGAACAAAAAGACACCATCCCTGTAACTAATTCAGCTGCTGCAGCAGCACGTGAATAAAGCTACATGACAAGCGATCACATGGCAAAGTTGCTCAAAGACCAGATTAGTGGAAAAAGCCATCTTATTTTGCAAACACATTTCTTTCTATTGCTCCCTACAAGGTTGAGATGATAGTGAGGAGTCACTCTTCTAGAAGTCTCTTCTGCCTCCTGGTGGACACCTTGCTAAACGTGGAGAGCAGATGAAAGGAGCTGGTTTCCTCTGGCACTTGATGCTTTAGTCTCAAGATATGTGTGTGTTTTTAGTGTATATAAATAACAAACATAATGTTAATCATTCCCTTTTCAAAAAAAACTTTTCAAAACAGGGTGATATGTAGCTCAGGCTGACCATAAGTCACTATGTATCAGAGAATGTCTTTGAATTTCTGACCGTCCTTGCCTTCACTTCCTGAATGTTAAGATTACAAGCACTTTGCCTTGGAGTCTTATTGGAGCTATCAAAACTATGAACAGAAGGGACTAGATACTCTATGCCGACCATGTGAAAATATTAGAACCTCTTTTACTCTTATTAACTGATAATCTATCTGACATATCTCTGCATGCCTGGAGATGGGGAAAGACAAAGAGCCAGACATCACACAAGCAGACATGATGGTGCACACCTGTGACCCAGCCCTTGAGAGGCCAAGGCAGGAGGATTAGCAGTTCAAGTTCATCCTCCCATGCATAGTGGTTAAAGGCCAACCTGGGCTACAAGAGATACCATCTCTCAAAAATGAAGAGGCCGAGGTAGACGTGAAGAAGGAACAGAATTTCTTCAGTCAGAAGTGGTGTGGGCTGTGCTTTCCCACATAACTTCTCACACCTGCCCCACTTCCACACTGTGGAAGATGTCATCTCTTTGTTAATTCCTGCCAAGCGAAGAGAATTTTGCAGAATTAAAACATGGACTGGTGAGGGAGCAGAAAGGGGTGTCAAAGGAAAAGACATAAAAAAGAAAAATGTGGGAAGAAACACACAGTCAGGGGATACCTCAGTGGGTACAGACACTGGCTTCGGAAGCACGCACTAAGTTCCATCCCCAGAATCCACGTGAGGGTGGATCAAGAGACTCAAATCCACAAAATTTTCTCTCACCTCCACAGGCCTCGAGGCAAACACACATCCTGTATTCACACAGCCTATATGTACAATAAGTAATAAATAAAAGTAAAAATAAGAGCAAGGAAGTCTCCAGAAATATTTCATCTCTCACAGGGAATTAATCATAGTACTGGGCTTTGTGCTCAAACCTTCAGATACAAACGTCATGTCTAACTTTCTATTGGTTTCCTAACACAGCAAGGAAATGAAACATTTCTGAACTACAGCTGTCAAAACACAACCTATATTACCTGTACCTCACCCTAGAGTTTGGTATAAAACCCACAAAGACAAGCTAGCAACGCTGCTTTCTTCTGAGAAGCCGCTGCTCATGTCTTCAGCTTGCTTCACAACCAAACTTCCTCCCTAGCTGAGCGTCGCGGTGCACACTTGTAATCTCAGTACTTGGGAGGTGGAGGCAGGAGGGATCTCAAATTTCAGGCTCACCTATGCTACACAGTGAGACTGAATCTCAACAACGAAGCCAAACAGCTCCCTCCCTGTCCCGTGCCGTGCTTTGCCTCTGAATTCTTTCTTCTGACAGTGACAAGAACATGCACACCGGGTAGTGGTTCCTGAGATGTCCCCAGCTTTCTCTACCAGGGACAGCATTCCCTTGAGGATGATGGGATCCAAAGCCTGACTGGGCTGATGGAGAAATGAGCTGTCCATGGTGGCCAAAACAGCCAGTTCTCTGTAGCACTCACTGCCTTTGATGGCAGGCTGACCAGGAGAGGAGGCGCAGACCTATTTGCTAGGGGCTGGGTTTGGGCAAGTCCTGGGCACAACAGAGTGGCTACCTGTGTTCTCAAGGGCCATCTAGTCTAGCAGCACTTTTTGAAAGCAGCATGACTATCAATATTTTCTAGTGGAAGCACGTTTGTGAACTGGAAGGGAATGGATCCCTGGCTGAGAGGTGCATTTTCCTAAGAAGTCAGGGCAGTTGGGGGAGGGGTGCAGAAGGGCAACAGAGCCTTTGGCCTTGGGTATGCAGGATTTTTTTTCAGGGTGGTATGGTGGCTCCTATGGAAAGGTGGAAAAGTTGGTGAGAAGAGGCTCTCTCAGTGGAGAATGTGGGGAAGGAGCCTGCTCACAAACTTGGTGACCTGCATTCTAGCCCCTGAAATGCTCTTGGTAGAAGCAATGATCTGACCTCCACCTGTGTGCATGGCACACATATCCATGCATGCCTTCTCTCTCTCTCTCTCTTTCTCAAGTAAGCTTTTTCAATTAAAGAATAGGGAGGAGGGACATGCCTGTAATCATAGCACTTAGAAGTTTAAGTTAGGAGAATTGAAATTTCCAGGTCATCCTTGGCCTGCTAGTGAATTAGAGGCCAAGCTGGGCTACATGACCCCCTGACCCAAAGAAACAACAAAAAATAGGGTATAAGTCTAAGATTTATTTAGTTTTGGGGATCCTAGAAGAAAATAAGAGGAAAGAGGAAGCTTTTGTGTATGTAAGTTTGACCAAATCAAGTGAATTTGACAGATGATGATTGGGGTCACTATTGCAAATTTATGTTTTACATGTAAAGATCCCTGCACTATATGCCATGTGAGACCCTCAAAATGAAAGCACAAACCCTTCATACAAAACAAATAAATAAAGGCTGACAAGATGTCTCAGAGGATAAAGGCATCTGTACATACACCTGATAGCCAAGTTCCATTCCTGAAGCCCACATGGTAGAAGGAGAGCGCTGTCCCCTGATCTTCATCATGTGCACTGTGGCACACACCCACCTGCCCAGTCTCCCTTGCTCTCAAATAAATAGATACATAAAATATTTTTTAAAAAGTACAAAGAAAACATAGAGCTGACAAGATGGCTTAGTGGTAAAAGCACTTTGCCACCAAGTCTGATGACCTGAGTTTGATTCCAGAATCACATCATGGTGAAAAGACAGAACTTAATTTCCTCTCTCTCTGTCTCTGTCTCTCTCTCTCTTTCTGTCTGTCTCTCTCTCTCTTTCGGCATTTGTAAGTGGGATCTGTTATCTGAACTCAGGTCTTTCTGCTTTTGAACCACAAGTTTTAACCTCAGAGCTATCTCTTCAGTTCCAAGAATTTTCATATTGTCCTATGCCCTTCACAAGCCCTGACTCCCCAAATAAGCAAATAAATAAATTAACAAAAAGAAAAAAAAAGGAAAACACAAAAAAGCAAAACACAAAGAAAAATGGCTGATATCTGAAACTGATAGACTTTACACAGGAGTTACAGAGAGAAGATGCTTGCAAAATGATTAGATTTTGTCCAAGATGGGCATAACATAGGATCTCCATAACCAGGGTAGCATGTTACTACTTTTAAAATTAGCATTAAATTAATAGGCAGTATATTTTTCCCCCTGGCTCCTTGGCACTTTTTTAGTCCTGTGGATTGAATCAATAGTCTCTTACTAAGTGCTAAGTATACACTGAATTGGCTCCTAAAATTTGTAAATTTTTTCCGAGGTGATTGACCCCAAGACCTCCTACATGCTAGGCTAGCAGATAATCAACTGAGTTACTGTCCCAATCTAGAGAGACAGAATCTCACTATATATCACACGCTGGCCCACAACTCTAGAATCTACCAGCTTGGACTGAATATTAGAACCTGTGTCTCAAGAAATTCAGATAAATAAGCATAAAATTCTAAAGTAGAAATTTTTTAAAGAAATGAGTAAAACTAGATTTCTTAAAAAAAAAAAAAGCTTTGGGGAACATTTCATTACATTAAACAAACCCAAACCTTGGGCATTGGGGGTGGAACAGTTTTCTGTTGCTATCACACTTTACCACCTTCTGATTGAGTTAAAGAAGAAAAGTTTTATATTAACTCACAGTGCTGGAGGTTCAAGTGCCAACAGGTTGATGGTTTTCTTCCTGGTGAGTCTGAAATGGTCTATGCAGGAGAAGCAGCAGACAGCAACTGTGAGTTTCCTCGGGGGTCTCTCCCTTTTTATTCAGCCAGGGAATGGATTAGGGTGGAGAGGTTCCACCCTAAGGAGGCATCTACTCCTGTCATCCTATCGCCAAAGGCCCCGCCTTTAATCCTACCTCCAAACACTAGCCATACCTACCCACCTGCATAATGCTTCACAACTGGGATTAAATTTTCATTTTTGTTGTTTTAGATGACCCCTTTTATTTTATTCGTGTGTGTGTGTGTGTGTGAGAGAGAGAGAGAGAGAGAGAAAGAGAGAGAGAGAGAGAGAGAGAGAGAGAGAGAGAGAGAGAGAGAGAGAGAGAGAAAAGGCACTGTTTATGCCTGTGGAAATTAAAGGCTGACTTTGGGAATAACACTGGATTGCTTCTTTTTGCTTTGTTTTGAAATTTTCCAGAAATCTAATTTGCACCTTCCAGGCCCAGCAGAGTGGGCTGCCACCATTTCCACCTGGCATTTTTACTCAGATCTCAGGATCTTTTGCTTGTCAGGCAAAGGCTTTACCCCTGAACCATCTCTCCAGACCCTGATGGCACCTTCTTCTTCTTCCTCCTCTTTTTTTTTTTGAGGTATAAACTAGAGTTTATTAGAGGAGAGAAAGGGTGGAACTCATGGATCCTACACGTGGAGTGCCATGAGGGACAGGTGCTCTGGAGAACTCAGGGACTCCAGGCACGGAATCCATGAAGGGCAGGGAGCTAGAAATGGACTCTTGGACTCCACTGTGGAGTGTTGAGGGCACATTTTAATCATATTTTATAACTAATACATTTATTTGAAAGAGGGACACAGAGAGAGAGGGAGACAGAATGCATATACATGCAATGGCACATGGGCAGAAGTCAGAGGACAACTTTTTGAAGTCAGTTCTTTTCATCTACCAGGAGGGTTTTCAGGAACTGACCTCAGGTTCCCAGGCTTCCCTGCAGGCACCCTCCCTGTTGAGCTGTCTTACCAGCCTTAGATGGCCCATTCATGTTGCTCAGGAAGGCCTTAAATTCCTGGGCCTCCTGCTTCAGCCTTCCGAGGGTGGGGACAACAGATACTGGCCACCACACCAGGAAGGAGGATTGCACTGGAAAATGTGAAGCCTTCGGAAGGGGACAGTGGAGCCAAAGGAAAACCAGAGCAATCATGTGGACAGTGAGTAGGAAGGAAAACAACCTCCATAATAGCCACAAAGGAAGATCTACAAAGGAAAAGTGTCTGGAGAAATATTTGGAAGGGAAAGTCAAGAAAGCATGGGGCAAATGGAAAATATCAGACGATCAAAAGAGCACGTGATCACGTTGTTAGTTGGAGTCATGCATAAAGGCGGTGGGTATAGCCAGCCACACTGCTTGCCTCACATATAAGACCCTGGGTTTGATATCTAGAAACCCTCTCACCGAAACAAAAAAACCCTACCAAACAGCTCCCTTCTTCCACCCTCTCTTCAGGTCTCGGGAAATCGAAGGTGGTCTCCAGCTGCTATGGAGGTGAAATGATTCTTCTGCTTTCACTTTCTGAGAGCTGTATTCCTGTAGCATTCTATCTGAGAAAAAGTTGTGTGCATGCATGACATTGAACTCAGGAGAGCCTTTGAGAGCAGGGGCCTTACCCTGCCTCACCCTGCCTTTGAAGCTCTCTCCCTCAACCTGAGTACAGGTTTTACATGTTACAGCCACGGGAAATTTGGGCTTTTTGCTGTTCTTTTTTTCTTCCTTCCATTTTTTCCTCTTTCATGTATGTATGAGGTATGTTTTGCATCGATGGTGCACATGGATGGGTGCATGTCCCTGAGTGCACTTCAGTGTGTGTACACTTGAGTGAGTTGTATTTTCATTATTGTTCACTTCTAGGAAATATCGAATTTCCTTTTTGATTTATTCCTGAACTGAATTTTCATTCAGCATCATAGTGTGTAGTTTCCAAGAGTTAGTGTATTGTCTGCTGTTTGTTGTGTTGCAGATGTCAAGCTTTAGACCATGGTGGTCTGATAGGGTACAGGCTAAATTTTCAACTTTCCTGTGTATGTGGAGATTCATCTTCTGGCCCAATATGTGGTCTGTTTTGGAGAAAGTTCCGTGCGTTACTGAGAAAAATGTGTATTTCTTGGTGCTTGAATGGAAACTTTGATAGAGATCTGTAAGGTCCATTTCAGTAAGCGTTTGATTTAGTTCCAATGTGCCTCTGTTAAGTTATTGGCCTGTTGATCTGCCTCACATTGAGAGTGCAATATTGAAATCGCCAAGTATTATCATTTTGGGATTGATTTCTTGTTTTAGACATTGTAGCATTTGCTTAGTGAATGTGGAGGAGCCCATATTAGGTGCTCGTTATATGTTCAGTATTGTGAAGACTTCCTTGTGCATTGTATCTGTGACTAAAATGTAGTGTCCTTCTGTATCTCTTGTGATTTTCTTCAGTTTGAAGTCCACTTTGTCAGAGAGCATAATTGCTACCCCTGCTTGTTTCTTGGTTCCATAAGCTTGAAGAATTTTTGGACCCACCTTTTGCTTTTAAAATGTGCCTATCTTTTGTGGTGGGATGTGTTTCCTGAAGGATGCGGATGGATGCATTGTGATTTCTAATCCATGTTTATAACTTGCATCTTTTCATTGGTGATTTGATTCTACTGATATTTAGTGTTACAATGGAGAAATTACTTTAAAAATTTTTTTCAACTCATACAAACTTGATAGGTACCCCATTCCCCTCCCCCCTCTACCCCTCCCTGGATCCCCTTGCTCTCTCCCCTCATTTTCCCTTCATTTTCTTCCTCCCACCCTTTCTCCTAGTGCCCCCCTCAATTCCTGGAGCCTCCTTTAGTGTGCATGTCAAACTTCCCTCTGGGTCCTCCTCTCTGATGAGGTGTAAGAACTCAGTAGCATTCCCCAGAGCTCTTTTTTGTGTTCCCCTTTAGTATATTAACACTATTGTGGCTATTAATCCCTTGCCTCTAAGGATCTTGGAACCTGTGATCCATGCTAGACTTCGGGGATCAATGACCTGTTGGTCATTGTGCAGGTCATGCAAAGTCCTATTACAATTACTTCGGCCTTCACCTGTGTGGAATATCTTACATATCGTTGCTCCTCCCCATCTTTAGGCTCTTACAATCTTACCTCCCCCTCTTCCGCAGATTTCCCTGAGCTTTGGGATGGGGAGAGATTAGGCTGGCCTAATTCCGGGTTGTCGATGTAGAGTCTCTGATGTTCTGGATTATGGTTCGTTGATTTTTTTTTTCAGTTTTGCTGCTCCTGGAATGCCCTTCACTCTATCCTGATGGGTATTGGATATTGCCCCCTGGCTAGAGATAAAACCTGTTAAATTAGTGTCTTGTTATAAGAGTATATTCAAAGGTAGATGTAATAAAAGTTGGAAACCGGTGTGAGAGAGAGGTCAATCGCCCATTTGTGAAATGGTTACTTTCTATCTGCCAGACTATATGCCCTCCCCTTCTGATAAGATCTGTTGTAAATTATCAGGAAGGGAAGTCTGTGAACTTAATCAGATGTCTCATTACTTACTTTCAGTCCTGGATGGTGGCCTATTTGCTCTGTTGTAACATAGTCCCCTCTCTTCTTGTTAGTAGTGTGTCCCTCCTTCCCCATCACTCCTGTTCATAATCGTTGCAATTACTGTAGGTATTACAGAGATTTATCTTTGAGTGTCTCTAAGTAGGTTTGCTACTAGGAGCCACCTATTAGGGAGTACATATGACACTTAATTTTCTGTGTCTGGGATACTTCACTCAGGATAATTGTTTCTGATTTCATCCACTTCCCAACAAATTCCATTAATTCATAATTTTTGATGGCTGAGTAGTACTCCATTGTATAGATGTACCACATTTTCCTTATCCACTCATCAACTGTTGGACATTTGGGTTGATTCCATGACTTTGCTATTGTAAACAGTGCTGCTATGAACATGGTCATGCTTGTGCTATTGAGGTGAATTTTTGCTGTATGGGAGGTTATTCCCAAAAGTGGAATCGCAGGGTCATCTTGCATTTCAGTCCTTTAATTTCTTTTTCTATTTTTTGTAAATTTTTTATTATTATTTCTGCTCATACAAACTTAATAGGTACACCAGTTCCCTCCCTCCCTCCTCCTCCCCCCGAACCCCCTGATCCCCCTTCCCTCCCCCTCCTTCCCTATCCCCCAGTCCCCCCCCCAATTCCCAGAGTGTCCTTTATTGTGCATGCCTGACTCTCCTCTGGACCCCCTCTCCGATGACATACAAGGACCCAGTGGCCTTTCCCTGAATCCTTTCCCGTGTTCCCCTTAACCATAGAAACACTACTGTGGCTGTCAATCCCTTGCCTCCAAGGATCTTGGTGCCTTTAGCAGATGCTAGACTTTGTGAGGTCAGTAGTGTGTTGGACATTGCGCAGGGCACGCAAAGTGCAATTATGATTGCTTCGGCCCTAACTTGTGTGGAGTATCTTGCAAATCATTCCTCCTAATCCTTGTGCTCTTACAATCTTACTGCCCCCTCTTCCGCAAATGTCCCTGAGCTTCAGGATGGGGAGAGATTAGTCTGGCCTAGTTCTAGGTGGTTGATATAGAGTCTCTGAAGTTCTGGGTTGTGGTTTGTTGATTTTCTTTTGCAGTTTTGCTGCTCCTGCAATGCCCTTCACTCCATCCTGATGGGCACTGTATGTCACCCCCTGGGTAGAGACAAAAAGCTGTTCAACTGGAGTCTTGTTATAAGAGCACATTCAAGGGTAGATGTAATAAAAGTAGGAAACCTCAGTGAGGGAGGGGTCAATCACCCATTTGCAAATTGGTTACTTTTTATCTGCCAGACTATATGCCCTCCCCTTCTGGTGAGATCATACCCCCTCAGTTGTAAATGATCAGGAACGAACGTCTGTGAACTTAACCAGGTGTCACATTACTTACTTGCAGTCCTTGATGGAGGCCTATTTTCTCTGCTGTAACATGGTCCCCTCTCTCCTTGTTTCTGGTATGGCCCTCCAACCCCATCCCTCCTGTTCATAACCCTTGCAATTACTGTAGGTATTACATAGATTTACCTTTGAGTGTCTCCAGGTGGGCTGGGTGGGTTTGGTACTAGGAGCCACCTATTAGGGAGTACATATGGCACTTAATTTTCTGTGACTGAGATACTTCACTTAATATAATTGTTTCTAATGACATCCATTTCCTGGCAAATTCCAGTAATTCCTCATTTTTGATGGCTGAGTAGTACTCCATTGTATAAATGTACCACATTTTCCTTATATATGCCTTGTCAACTGTTGGACATTTGGGTTGATTCCAAGACTTTGCTATTGTAAACAGTGCTGCTATGAACATGGTCGTGCTTGTGCTATCCACGTGAATTTTTGCTGTATGAGGGATTATTCCCAAAAGTGGAATAGCAGGGTCATATGGCATTTCAATCTTTAACTTTTTTAAGAATCGCCAGAGGGCTCACCAGAGTGGTTGTATAAGCGTGCATTCCCACCAGCAATTTGATGTTGCTTGTATTGTGGATTTTTGCCATCCTGACCGGGGTGAGATGATGTCTCAGGGAGGTTTTGATTTGCATTTCCCTTATAGCTAAAGATGCAGAGAATTTTTTAAGATATTTGTTAGACATTTCAATTTCTTCCCTGGTAACGTTTCTTCTAAGTTCCTAGGCACATTTTTTAATTGGGCCATTTGTTTGCTTGGTGGTGTTTAGTTTTCAAGGTTCTTTGTGCACTCTGGACAGTAGAGCTCTATCAGATATGTGGTTAGTGAAGATTTTCTCCCATTCTGTGGGTTGCCTTTGTGCTCAAGTTACAATCTCTTTATCTCAACAGAAGCTCTTTATTTTCATAAGATCCCATCTGTTGAGTGTTGGTTGTAGTGACTGTGCTATTGGATTTCCGATTAGGAACTGTTGGCCTAGTTCAATCAGCTTGAGGGAGTTCCCTACCATTTCAACTAAAGTTTTTATAGTCTCTGGCCTTATATTGAGGTCCTTGACCCATTTGGAATTAAGTCTTGTACATGGTGACAAGTACAGGTATAGTTTTAATCTTCTGCATGCAGATAGCCAATTTTGTCAGCAACATTTGTTGAAGATGCTATTCTTTTTCCATTGAATTTTTGGGCCCCTTTGTCAAAGATCAAATGGCTGTAGTTGTGTGGGCGTATATCTGGATCTTCAACCCTTATCCATTGATCTGTGTATCTATTTTGGAGCCAGTACCAGGCTGTTTTTGTAACTATAGATTTGTAATATTGACTAAGGTTTAGTATGATGATACCTTCAGCAGTGTTTTGTTATTCAGGATTGTTTTTGCTATCCTGGGCCTTTTGTGCCTCCGTATGAATTTTGAGATTGTTTGGTCAATCTCTTTAAAGAATTGCTTTGGGATTTTGGTTGGTATAGCATTGAATCTGTATATTGCATTTGGTAGGATGGTCATTTTTATGATATTGATTCTGCCAATCCAGGAGCATGGAAGGTCTTTCCACCTTCTGGTGTCTTCTGTAATTTCTTTCTTTAGGGTTTTAAAATTTTCATTGTAAAGGTCACTTACTTCCTTGGTTAGGTTTATACCAAGGTATTTCATTTTTTTAGGGGCTATAGTAAATGGGATTGTTTTAGAGCTCTTTCACTTCTTTCATTCTGGGCATATAGGAAGGCCACTGTATGTTTATTTTGTATCCTGTCACCCTGCTGAACTTCTGTATTAGTTCCAGGAGCTTCCTGGTGGATTTTTTGGGATCACTCAGGTATAAGATCATATCATCTGCAAATAGAGATAACTTGACTTCTTCCTTGCCAATTTGAATTCCTATGATCTCCCTATCTTGTCTTATGGCCTCAGCTAAGATTTCAAGTACAATAGTGAGTAGAAGTGGTGAGAGTGGACAGCCTTGCCTAGTTCCTGATGGAAGCAGGAATGCTTCAAGTTTTTCCCCATTGAGTATAATCCTTGCTATTGGCTTGTTGTATACAGCTTTTATTATATTGATGAAGGTTCCTTCCATTCCAACCGTCTCTATGGTTTTGATCCTAAAGGGCTGGATCTTGTCAAAGAATCTTACACCTTTGGATCTTGTCAAAGCTTTTTCTGCATCTACCAAGAATATCATGTGGTCTTACATTTTGGACTGGTTTATATGGTGAATTACATTTATTGATTTGTGTATGTTGAACCAACCTTTTTTTTTTTTTAAGATAACAAGGAATTTACTTTCTTATGACATTCCGAATACAGTTCTCAGTCCAGCTTGATGGGAGAGCATGCACCAACACCAGGGCTGAAGGAACTGACCACATCATCACCACATAAAGGCTGAGAGATAGACAATCCTTACTTGCCAGAGCAGCATGTCTGGCCAAGTATACAGAAGAATGCTGACTCTCTCAACCAGCTCTCCGTGATTTATGCAGGGCCTAATCCCTCCCACCACAGGCTGGGCCTTCCCCATCAGTTAGATAATCTCTTGCAGGTTTGCTCTGGGCTTAACTCAACCATCAACTCTCTACAAATGTGCCCAGAGCTTAAACCCTCAACAGTCAAGTTGACACCTGTGCCTAACTATGACACTCCACCCCTTGTCAACTTGACACAAAAACATAGCACTTTTAAACTGTAACCTTCAATCCTTGTCCCCATAGGTGTTAAAATATAAATACATGGACAATGTTTAAAATGTTCTCACTAAAACGTCAGTTCCAACATACTAAAAGTTCAAAGTTTTTGAACTTTAAAAGATTATTAATCAGAAGAAATTAAGTACTTTAAAACAAAACATTAAAACAGAAGGATCTTAAAACAATAAGAAAACATTAAAAAGATCAAAGTCCAACAAATCACCGCATCCTATACTTCATGTCCATCTTCTGCCGCTCATCATGTAGTCAAGGTGGCTCAAAAATTCTAGGCAATCCCAGTCGCTGTTTGCAGCTTAAAGTTGTAAAAGCAGAGTTCCGCTGAACTAGGCTGAATCTCCACTCACAACAGTCCTCAGCATACATCCCACGGTTCTGGCATCTCCAAGTCTCTGGTTTCACCCCTGCAGCTATACGTTTCACCTTCTCTCACAGGAACTCTACGCCTGCCACTTGGTGCCAAGTTTTTGCTGCTTTCCATGAACTCCTCAAACTGTTCACCAAAACCAGTGCCACCTGGGGGACGCTGCCAGACTCTGAAGCGAGTTTGAAACATAGCTTAGTCCACTGGAGCTACAGCTGTACCACCTTTAACGTGCTGACGATGGAAAAGCCTCTTAGGCAGCCAAACATCCAAAGGGCAAGAAACGGCTTTAACTTGGGCTTTCGACCCCTGAAGGAATTTGAATTTCCAAACCACGACCTTGCTATACGGTTGTTTTCACATCTTCCACCATCCCAGTGCAAGTCACTAGGTTTTCCTTCACTGATACACATTTTTCCAACAGCAGCAGATATTCTGCTGCCTGCCCTTTGCACATGCAAACCTTCAAGGCTGCCAACACAGCTCTCCTCTGTCAAGCAAACCAGTCCATTGTCTTTAAATTCAGCTTTACCAAAATCCTTGTTCCCCTCATCACAAATTGGGCCCAATCTCTCTCAGCAACTGGCCCACTAAACTTTGAAGAATGGTATTTGTAAATCCACGAAGTGAAAATTCTCAAGCATTTCCAACTTTGTCCAGCAGAACCGTTCAAAAGCCACAAAACCCACATAGTCAGATTTATCAGCCACACCTCACTTCCTGGGTACCAAATTCTGTTGCAGTCAGCCTGCAACATTGCTGATAAATCACCATCAAATGGCGTAAGGGAACAAAGGTTTATTTTCTTACGATTCCTGTGAACCATCCTTGTGTGCCTGGGATAAAGCCTACTTGATCCCCATGAATGAGCTTTTTGATATGTTTTTGAATCCGATTTGCTAAGACTTTGTTGAGAATCTTTGCATTTGTGTTCATCAAAGAGATTGGCCTATAGTTTTCCTTTTTAAGTGTATCTTTATTAGGTTTTTGGATTAAGACAATATTAGCTTCGTAGAAGGAATTTGGCAGTATTCCTTCCTTTGTTATTTGGTGGAACAGTATAGGGAGTATTGGTGCTATTAGCTCTTTAAATGTCTGATAGAACTTGTGCTGAATCAGTCTGGTCCAGAACATTTTTTGGTGGGAAGATTTGAGATTACTTCTTCGATTTCCTCTTATGTTGTAGGACTATTTAAATAATTGAAAACTTCCTAATTCAATTTAGGTAAGTTGTGGTTACTTAGGAATTTATCCATTTCTTTCGTGTTGTCAAATTTCACAGAGTATAAGTTTTTGAAATATGACGTTATAATTCCTGAATTTTTTGGGTATCGATAGTGATAACTCCATTTTAATTTCTAATTTTGTTAACTTGGGTTTTCTCTCTTGCTTTTTTTTTTTTCTGGAAGAAAATCTTTTTTTTTAATTAAAAATTTAATTATACATTTTAAAATTTTTTACCAGTTCCCTCCCTCCCCCCTCCCCCCTTCCCCCAGTGCCTCCCCCCCAATTCCCAGAGAGTCCTTTATTGTGGACGCCTAACTCTCCACTGGGTCCTCCTCTCCGATGACATATAAGGACCCAGTGGCATTTCCATAAGCCCTTTCTCTTGTTCCCCTTAAGCATAAGATCTCTACTATGGCTGTCAATCCCTTGCCTCCAGGGGTCTCGGTGCCCTTAACAGATGCTAGACTTTATGAGGGCAACAGTGCGCTGGACATTGCGCAGGGCATGCAAAGTCCCATTATGATTGCTTTGGCCCCAACTATTGTTGAGAATCTTGCAAATCGTTGCTCCTCCCATCCTTTTGCTCTTACAATCTTACCGCCCCCTCTTCCGCAAATGTCCCTGAGCTCCAGAATGGGGAGAGATTAGGCTGGCCTAGTTCTATGTGATTGATATAGAGTCTCTGAAGTTCTGGATTGTGGTTTGTTGATTTTCTTTTGCAGTTTTGCTGCTCCTGCAATTCCCTTCACTCCATTCTGCTGGGCTTCTCTCTTGCTTTTGGTTAATTTAGCTAGGGGTGTATCAATCTTATTGATTTTTTCCAAGAAGAAGCTTTTTGAATGGTTTATTCTCTGTATCATTTTCCTTATCTCAATTTCGGGTATTTCTCCCCTGATTTTGCTAATCTTCTCTCTTCTACTGCTTTTGGGATCAGATTGCTCTAGACTCTAAAGCTTTAAGCTGCATCGTTAAGTTACTTATTTGTGATGTTTCTATAACTTACCTCTTAGGACAGCTTTCATCGTGTCCCAAAGATTTTGATAAGATGTGTTTTCATTATCGTTTGCTTCCAGGAAATTTTGAATGTCCTTTGTTTATTTTATTTTTCATTTATTTATTTTTCCGCTCATACAAAGGTAGTAGGTACCCCTGTCCCCTCCCTCCTGCCACCCCTCTCTGAATCTCCCTGCTCTTCCCCCCTTTTCCCCTTCTTTTCCCCCTCCCTCCCTTTCTCCCAGTGCTCCCTCCCCACAACTCTGAAGCATCTTTTAATGTGTATATCAAGCTTTCCTCTGGGTCCTCCTCTCTGATGAGGTGTAAGGAACCAGTGGCATTTGAATTTCCTTTGTAATTTCTTCCTGAACCCAATTCTCATTCAGCATCATAGTGTTTAGTTTCCAGGACTTAGTGTATTTTCTGTTGTTTGTTGTGTTGCAGATGTCAAGCTTTTGACCATGGTGGTCTGATAGGTTACAGGCTAGAATTTCAACTTTCCTGTATATGTGGACATATGTTTTGTGGCCCAATATGTGATCTATTTTAGAGAAAGTTCTGTGTGCTGCTGAGAAAAATGTGTATTCTTTGGTGTGTGGATGAAAAGTTCAATAGAGATCTGTCAGGTCCATTTCAGTAAGGCTTTGATTAAGTTTCAATGTGTCTCTGTTAAGTTTTTGACCTGTTGATCTATCTCATGTTGAGAGGGCGGTGTTGAAAACCCCTAGAATTATTGTTTGGGGGTTGATTTCTTGCATTAGACACTGTAGTGTTTGCTTGATGAATGTGGAGGAGCCAGTATTAGGTGCATATATGTTCAGTATTGTGAAGTCTTCCTGGTGAATTGTACCTGTGACTAAAAATGTAGTATACTTCTGTGTCTCTTATGAATTTTTATAGTTTGAAGTCCACTTTGTCTGATAGCATTATAGCTACCCCTGGCTGTTTCCTGGTTCCATTATCTTGCAGAATTTTTGACCGGCATTTTATTTTTAGGATGTGCCTATCCTTTGTGGTGAGATGAGTTTCCTGAAGGCAGCAGATTGATGAGTTGTGATTTTTAATCCAAATTTGTAATCTGTGTCTCTTGATTGGTGAGTTAATTCCATTGACATTTAATGTTATAATGGAGAAATTACTTTTATTTTTTTAAAGTGCAGTTTTAAATTTTATTTATTTGTGTGTGTGTGTGTGTGTGTGTGTGTGTGTGTGTGTGTGTGTATCAGAGGGCACTGTGTGTCCCTGTGAAGGACTAAGAGTGACTTCAGGAATCTTCCTGGATTGCTTCTACCTCCTTCTTGCTTCACTCTGCAATTTCCCAGTCTCTACACATTAGGGCCAGAAGTGCAGGTTGCCGCCATTTCCACCTGGCGGGTTATATGTGGGACCTGGGATGTGAACTCAGGACCTTCTGCTTGCAAGACAGAGTCTTTACATCTGATTAAGTTCACAGACTTTTGTTCCTGATCATTTACTACTGAGGGGGTATGATCTCACCAGAAGAGGAGGGCATATAGTCTGGCAGATAAAAAGTAACCATTTTGCAAATTGGTGATAGACCCCTCCCTCACTGTGGTTTCCCACTTTTATTACATCTACCTTTGAATGTGCTTTTATCACAAGACTCTAGTTTAACAGCTTTTTGTCTCTGGCCAGGGGGTAACATACAATGCCCACCAGGATGGAGTGAAAGGCATTGCAGGAGCAGCAAAACTGCAAAAGAAAATCAACAAACCACAATCCAGAACTTCAGAGACTCTATATCAACCACCTAGAACTAGGCCAGCTTAATCTCTCCCCATCCTGAAGCTCAGGGAAATTTGCGGAAGAGGGGGTGGTAAGAGTGTAAGAGCAAAAGGATGGAAGGAGCAATGATATGTAAGTTACTCCATACAAGTTAGGCCTGAAGCAATCATAATTGGACTTTACATGCCCTGTGCATTGTTCAACACACTATTGACCTCACAAAGTCTTGCATCGGCTAAAGGCACCAAGATCTTTGGAGGCAAGGGATTGGTAGCCACAGCAGTGTTCCTATACCTAAGGGGAACATGGGAAAGGGTTCAGGGAAAGGCCACTGGGTCCTTGTATGTCATCGGAGAGGAGGGCCCAGAGGAAAATCAGGCATGCACAATAAAGGACTCTCTGGGAATTGGGGCGGGAGGCACTGAGGGATGGGAAGGGAGGGGGGTGGGGAAAAGGAGCAGGGGGTACGGGGGGAGGAGGAGGGAGGGAGGGAACTGGTGTACCTATTAAGTTTGTATGAGCTGAAATAATAATAAAAAAGTATTAATAATAAAAAAAAAGACAGAGTCTTTACACCTGAGCCACCTCTCCAGCCCCGAGAAATTACTTTTAATTCTGACCACTTTTTATGTTTAGTGGCTTTC
This sequence comes from Typhlomys cinereus, assembly GCA_023101885.1. Classification (NCBI taxonomy): domain Eukaryota; kingdom Metazoa; phylum Chordata; class Mammalia; order Rodentia; family Platacanthomyidae; genus Typhlomys; species Typhlomys cinereus. Next base: position 12,640 of record JALPQD010001058.1, on the reverse strand, counting down.
ATAAGTGTCTTATTTGGCTTTTAAGTTTTGGTGGTATTATACTTCCCTTCTGTCCTCCTGGATATGCTTGTTCTTATCTTCAAGCTTAAGTATCATTTGTAGCATTTTTTTTTTTGAAGGCCTGGTTTGGTAGACATGTAAGCCTTCAAGTTGTCTCTGTGCTAGAAAATTTTTGTTTCCCCCTCCAACTTGTCAGATTGTTTTGCGGGGTATATCAGCCTGGGTTGACATTTTTACTCATTCAATATTTGAAGCACATCTCTCCAAGCTCTTCTTGCTTTTACTGTTTCCACTGAGAAGTCATTTGTTGTATTCATAGGTTTACTTTTAAAAGTGACTTGTTTTTTTTCCCTTGAAGTTCTCAGCACCATTTCTTTGTCTTGATGTGGAGTGTTTTAACTATTATTTGCCGTGGCGAGTTTCTATTTTGGTCATATCTGTTTGGGGTGCAGAAGGCCTCTTGTATATGGATGGGCTTCTCCTTTTTTTAGATGAGGCAAGTTTTCCTTGATGATAGTTTGAAAAATTTCCTCAGGTGTGGTATTTTGGGATTCTTGTTCTGGTATTCCATAAATACGCATGTTCAGCTTCGTCAGGGTGTTCCATGACTCTTGAATATTTCTCTCAAGTATCTTTTTGTCTGTAACAACCTCTTCCATTGAGCCTGTTAATACTCCCACTTTGTCTTCAAGATTTGAAATTCTATTTTCTGCTTCATTTGTTCTGCCGATAAGACTCTCTGTTGAGTTCTGGGTTGAGAATAACTTGTCTTTTAGTTCAGTTTTAAACTCTGCTTGAGTCTGTTTTAACTGCTCTATGCCTATTTTTGTTTCTTGAACTGTTTTGCTCAATTCCTCCAAGTGTCTGTTGTGTTCCTCTTCTAAGTTGTTGATGTGGTTATTTAACTCCTCCCAGATTTCCTCTTTCACAGTATTGACCATGGTGATGATCATGCTTTGAAAGTCGTTATCTTGGGTCAGGCTTTCTTGGCTATTTTCTATGGATTTATTCTGGTTGAAGTTTATCATTATGGGGTTAATTCTTTTGGCGAGAGATTTGTTTCCTTGGGTTTTGTTTCTCACGGATTTACACTTTGACTTAGGCATTTTTGTTTTACCTCTTAAGACCTTTTTTCAATTTCTGTATGTTTTTGACTGAACTGAATTTGTTGGTATCACTATTCTCAGGCAGTTATTGCTAGTGTTTGCCTTGGTGTTGGTTACGCTTGTTGTTATCATTATTTCCTGGATGAGGCTATTAGTCAGTACAGGGAGTGTACAGGGGGTGAATATTAGTATGGTAGTGCACTTTTACGATTTAGTACCTTGGTGATATGTGAGGGTGAGTGGTATAGTCCCTGACATTGTATGTGTTTTGGGAGTGGCTACATGGCTCTAGAGTAAGTAATAATTGAAGGGAACAGGATGGTAAAAAGGGGGTTTATTTATCTTTGGGCTGGATGTGGAGAATTTGTCCCATGTAATAGGATGAATTTAGAGGATTTCAGATGTGTGGCCTTTGTCCCCTAGAGCTTTGCTTGGGTGTTCTTTGGACTCTGTTGAATTCTGATGAGCAGTGTGTCCTCCCTGGACTGGGGCACAGTGTGTCCTTGCTGGATTGCATGCATCCCAGGTGGGCGGGTGGAAAGGTCAGAGGTGCTGGCAATGGGTGCAATTAACCTGGAGACCTGGGGTGTGGCCTAGGGGTCTTCCCCAGCCTGGAGAAGCGTCTGCTCTGACTCGCTGGTGGAAGGAGCTGAGACAAGTGGGTTACCTGGGGCTTGGAGGAGAGCTGGGGATGTTTACCTGGGGCTCAGTGTGTCCTCGCTGGATTGCTGCATGTCCAAGGTGGGAGGGTGGAAAAGGGAGAAATTACTTTTAATTCCTGACATTTTTTGTGTTTAGTGGCTTTCATAAATGTATTACGTAGCTTGTAGGCGTTGGTGGTATTATACTTCCCTTCTGTCCTCCTGGATATGTTTCTTCTTTTTTTCAAGCTTGAGTATCTTTTCTAGCATTTGTTATAGACCTGGTTAGGTGGTCATGTAAGCCTTCAGGATGTCTTTATGTTGGAAAATTTTTTTTGCACCCTCGTCATGGATGATAGTTTTTCTGGGTTCACATTTGTGCTCATTCAATACTTGAAGTATGTCTTTCCAAGCTCTGGCTTTTACTGTTTCCATTGAAAAATCGTTTGTTATTTTAGTAGGTTTACCTTTAAAAGTGAGATTTTTTTTCTCTTGAAGCTCTCAGCACATTTTCTTTATCTTGTATGTGTAGTGTTTTGACTATTCGCTGTCTTGGAGATCATGCTTTGAAAATCATTATCTTAGGTCTGGCTTTCTTGGTTGTCTTCTGTGAGTTTGTTCTGGTTGGATTCCATCATTATGGGGTTCATTCTTTTGGTAGGAGATTTGTTGTCTTGGGTTTTTTTTCTCATGGATTTTCTCTGTTACCTGGGCATTTTTGTTTATCTCTTATGACCTTCTTTTTGTTTCTCTGTGTTTTTGACTGAACTGAATTAGATAGTATAACTACTAGCATCCACCATATCCGACCCACTGCCTGGGTCAGGGTCCCAGGCAGAAAGGCAAAGAGGCTAGTTGGGGCACAGAGATGACCTGGGGTCTGAGGCTTGGTTTAGGGGCCTTACCTGAGGATCAAGTAGTCAGCCCTGAGGAGCAGGGAGTCCACACTGAGGAGAAGAGAGTCTGCCTGGGTCAGAGTCTGGGGCAGAAAGGCTATTTTCATGTCTTAATTCACAATCCCACTCTCCTCCTCTTCCTCTAATAACCCTTCTTCTCCCAATCTATTGTTGTTAGGAGGTTTATTTTCTATCCACCTTCTTTCCATTCGCTCTAAGTGTATGCAGAATAGTTCTTACTACTCTGTGGTTGTTCTTACCCATTCAGTGGCCTCAACAGTGGGTGCAGTGGACCAGTCCCCAGGAACCGGCTGAGCACTTCAGTCCTCTGTTGGGAACTGCTGGATGGGCACAGAGGACACTTGCATGCCCTCGGACCAGTTGGTCACCTCAGGCTGCACAGCTGTGAACTCAGGCTCGGGCATAGTCCCACTAGCCCTGGATGTTCTCCTTGGTCCCAGCCTTTACAGAGGTGGCCTGCTCTTGCTTCTTGATCACTTCAGGATCTCCGTAGAAGTAGAGATCAGGCATGAACTCCCAAGGGTGTTGCCTGGAGATGGAGCCTCACACACGCAGATCTTCCCTGGCCAGCTTCCACCATATCAGACCCACTGCGTAAGCTCCCTTGTTTTTGCTGGGGATGGCCATGTCCACCTAGCAAAGAGGAGACACAGAGGGATGGTGGGCAGGTGGACATAGGAAGCCTCTGTAAAAGGTTGGTGGTCTGCCCTGAGGTCAGTCATCATCAGAGACTTGGCTCTTGGAAGGCTGCCTGGATCTGGTTAGTGAAGGTCCCAGGAGTGAAGCAGCCAGTGATTCTGGTGGCTCCCATGGCAGCGGCAAACCTCAGCACACTGGGCTGGCCAGTGTTTTAGGCAGAGATGATGCTGACATCAGCGGGTTCTCGATGGCTACAATGGCAAGAGCTGCCAGCAGCAGCTTTTCTTAGGTCCTCTTCAGACTGGATGATACAGATGCCATCGCTTTTTCCTTTTGTAGATACACTGCTCCATCTGGAATTTGGTGCCACTTAAGTGCATTCCTGCCTCAAGGAACTTGAGACATCCTCCTCTTTCATTTTCAGGACATCCAGGGCTCCAGACCTTGTGAATTTACATTTCGGTTACTACAGGAATGAAGAACAACTCCACCCAGTATGGACATCTGGCCGGGGAGCATTGCAAGCTCACTTTCTATTTTTATGTCTTTTTGCATGTGTGGCCCACTGGGTTTCATCTGGCTTGCTGTCAGAGTTAGGCACAAGGGTCAACTTGAGTCTTGAGAGTTTGAGCTCTAAGTATATTTGCAGAGAATTTGTGGTTGAATGAAGCCCAGAGCAAACCTGCAAGAAATTGTCTAGCTGATGGGGAAGGCCTAGCCCATGGTGGGTGGGATTAGGCCCTGGAATAAAATACAGAGAGCTGGTTGAAAAAGTGTATCCTTGGTCTGACATGCTGGTCTAGCAAGTAAGGATCATCCCTCTCTCAGCCTCTATGCAGAGATGGTGTGGCCAGTTTCCTCAGCCCTGGTGTTGGCATGAGCTCTCCTGTTAAGCTGGAATAGAAGTGTAACTGCACAATCATAAAAAAATCCTCTTTTACCGTTAAGACATTTGATGGTGATTTATCAGCAACCATTCAGGTGAACTGCAACCCTTGAAGGTGATGACTTATGCTTGAGTAATTTCTGGATCACGAATCGTATAGCAGTGGGTAGACCCTTGAGGAAAGCATCTTCCATTCCTCTTACCAGCATTATCCCTCATCAGTCTCTTGGGGGTATGGAGCTTTTTGAGCTCTTTCTCCTTCCACGACGAGATGGTGATAAGACAATTCCTATTCGGGTCTTGTGGAAATTCACATAGCTGCAGGAATTTGTGGATATAACAGTCCCATCATGTCCAGAAGATTAGGTCTAGTCTCACCCTTGCCCCACTGCAGACTCTTACACTCTTCCTGTTCCTTATTCCTCTATGTTCCCTGAGTCTTGGGGTAGAAGTAGGGGGACTTGGATGTCCTGTTCAGGGCCAAGTAGACTGCAGTCAGTTGTTTTCTACACTTTGGCCAGCTGTGCTTTTCTGTAATAAACTCTTTCTGTTATGGAAGGAAGCTTCCAGGTGAGCATTGAGTACTCTTCCAATCAAGGGACTTCTGGAGACTACAGAGGTAAATGGTCAAAGAGCAGCTGATACCAGTTGTTTTATTGTATCAGTCAGGGATCTCTAGAGTCACAGAATCAACAGAATGAATATATAAATACGGAATTAATTGAGTTGGCCTAGGAGATATGGCTAAAGTAGTCCAAAGATAGCTGCCAGTAGTCCAGTGGGTGACGGCTAAAGGCTGAAGGATTCCGAGAGAATCTCTAGTCTCCCTGGAGAGTTGGAGGGTGGAAGAAATGAAGAAACCGGTGGCAGGCCGGAAGATCTTATCTAGCACAGCCTCAGAGTCTCTCTTCTAAGTCTCCTGCACTATGGTCCTTTTATCTCGCCCATTTCTGGGAGGTTCCAATGAAATCTAGAGAGGTTGGTTGATTATCCAGATAATCAATTCAGATGGTCTCAGCTGATCTTACCAGGTGTGGTCTCAGTTGATCTTAGTTAATGCCAGGTGCATTAACTGTCACACTTGTTTTTCTCATTATCATCTGCTCCTGACTCTGAGGTTGCAATTATGCTGCCATCTGACCCCAGCTCTTACAATTCTTCAGCTGATGTTTACCAATTAATTCAACCTCCTTGGCATAGACAGATCTTAAGACAGTTGACAGACAGTCTATGATCCATGAAGGTGTGGAAAGGACCACAGAGTGGCTGACCATTCAGGGTTTGGTGACCCGTTCCATCTTTAGAGGCTAGAGGAGGCCAGAGCAGGCTACCAGATCAGAAGAGAACTGGAAGAGTGCTCTCTCCGTGTGGGAGCACTCAAGCTGCTCAGGACAGCAGAAAATAGCCAAGGAGACAAGGGAGGAAAAGGGATTCGGAAATCCAAGCGCCAAGTGAAATGCACTAGGTAACAAGGCTGAGGAAGGGGAGATGGCTGAGTAGGTAAAAGCTTTGCTGTGTAGACCAGACCACCTGAGGTAGATCCCCAGAGACAAAGCTGGAGCCAGATATGATGGGGCACATCTGTAATCTCATCTTCTACCACATGATGGAAGGTACAGACAGGACAATCAGGTGGAAGTTCATAGGCCATATTGCATGTACCTGCATGTAGGTGGGGAGCTATCCCTTCCAGAAGCATTATGAGTTTTGAGGAGAATAAGACAGAAGCAGTGAGATGCATTAAACCATATCCACAGAGGCTGGTCATTTTTTTTTTCTTTTGGCAAATGAATCAATGTACATTATAAAAGCATCAATTCAATACAAGGTTAAAAAAAGAATATTCAGAATTTCTTTGTTTCCCTATAGCACCAAGGCATATTTTTCTTATTCATTTACCAGAACTGTGTTTTATATGGAATAAATAGAGTGCTCTATAAATGTTTTCTCATACTATTCACATATAGGACATGCATCAAAATATATGAAATATTCCAGCAGGATTGCATACCCTTATGAATCCAAGAATTGGGGAGGTAGAAACAGGGGGATTAGTCCAAGGCTAGCCTGGCTTACATGAGATCCTATTTCAAAAAGCTAACCAGAAATATCTGGAAAACCTTTGGTAATGAAGACCTTTTTTAGGTCTTCCTAAGGCAGGTGGCATTGACTGTGTCTATATAGGCAGAAGGGTGACTTTGGGAATCACCGTGGATTGCTCCTATCTCCTATTTATTTTTGGTCTGGAGTGTCCCAGGCTCTGTCTTCTAGAACTGGAAGTACAGGCAGCTGTCATTTTTGCCTGGGATCCGGGATCCTAACTCAGGACCGTCTGCTTTCAAGGCAGAGGCTTAACTCCTGAGCCATCTCTGTGGCCCTGTTTGTTTTGTATTTGAGGATATATCTCTATAGGTTATCCTTGTATTTGTGGGACAACACAAACATAACCTCCAAAACACCTTTGGAAACATTAAAGGGCAAGTCCAAGTGTATCTCAGGGGTAGAAGTTTTCATGTAGAGTTCCTGGACCCAATCCCCAACACCTACCCTACTTTCAAAAAGAAAGACGAGGACATAACAGAAAAGAGGTAAGGTCATAATAGAATTTTAATAGAGAACATGAAGCATATATACGTGCTCCATTTGAAGTACAAATACATTACAATGGAAAGCAAATAGCTTTTGAAGTTGTGACAGGAATGCTGAGTCAGGTTCAGCCATGTAGACCTGTCCCTTGCTGATGACGTCACATTACTTCCCAGCATTGCAGTTTCCTTATTAATGATTAGAGCAAGAGGTATTGGGAAAGACAGTCGGGTTAGAACACACTTCTTAGGCTTCCCACACTTTTTCACCAAAGCTGAATAGTCCACACAGCTGAGGAGCAGCTGGCTCAGCTCCTTTGCTCTGATGAGGTGGATGCTGCAGCTGCAGTTGGCCAGCCCCACACCTCTAGTTGTGGGGAATGGATGAAGGTCCTTCTACTGTGGCATCTGCGGTGGAAGCTCATCTTGCGCTTTCTTTTCCAGGTTGCTGAATCTTGTGATCCATTGATGCTGTTTTTTGAGATTCTAATGCAGAGACACAGCTGTTTGAAGTCTTTGGAACTCCATTCCTGGTGATGGACATTTATACTGTGCTCCATGGGGGGAGTTCTTCCCTGGGATTAGAAGGCAGTGCTCAGTGTTCTGCTGCCCTGAGGTGGATCTTGGGAGCATAGTAATTGATTAAGAAGCAATGCACACAAGTTTGGACATAAATATGCAGGGGTAATATATAAAAATTTTGCAGTCTAGTGCATTGCTTCTGTCTTAGATTCTTCCTAAATCACACTTCCTAAGTCCAACAAATGAGCAGAACATATAGCAATCATCAAGTTCATAATGTCACAATTATAAAAACTGAAGGTTTGTATTTGTAGCACAGTGCTGACAATATATGTTCAACACGTCCGGGGACCTGGCTTCCTTCCTCAAAAGCAGAAATGTGGAGGAAGACGGGACAAAACCCATTTTGTGTGCAGCAAAGGTGTTTTTTGGGGGAATCTTATTTTTCATTTTGCAGTTCTCGCAAAACAAAAACAAGAACTTGGAGCTTTCTGCATGATGCGAAGATGTTCCACTATTGAGATATAGGGGTGATATTCACTTTGTTCAAGTGGAGGGTCGTATGCTGTGGCTGTGACCTTGGCTGACTTTGAATTTCTAGGGGTCCTGTAGCCTCAGCCTTCTGGGTGCGACTCTTACGTCCTAAGCCACTCCCAGACTTTTGGTGTCTTTTGCTGTGCTTCTTCCTGGACATTTCTTTCGTATATTTCTTTCTTTTTATAGAAAACCAATGCTGTATCTGAAAAAAAAAGATAATGAGATTGTTAATGGAGGAGTAAGGATGGCATTGGCTTCTCTATTAGTTACTTTTGGGTTGCTGTAAGCAAAGTCTTTTGACACAAACAGTGTAAAGGAGGAAAGTTGTTTGTTGTGTTTTGTTTTGGGCTCAGGATTTCAGAGTATTCAGTTCATGGTCACTGCCCCAATTGCTTAGCGCCTGAGACTAGGCAGACATCATGGAGGGAGAGACATGGGGAGCAGGAGGAAGCAATATAGGAGGTTCCAGGGTAATGTAGAACCCCCCAAACACACCCTCAGTGCTCTACGTACCACAGATACCCCCCTCCTATTTCTGTAAGCTCCTGATAATACCATGGATTAGATCAGATCCTCTGGGACCCAGTCCTGTCCAACTGAGCCTATAATACATGGGGTTCTGGATGGCATGGGAGAAAGGAAGAGAGGGATGGGAAGAGAAACTATACATGCATGCCGTGGAACATGGGTGGGGGTTAGAGGACAACTCTCCTTTCACTATGTGGGCTTCCAGGGATTGAACTAAAGTCGCCGAGTCTGCCAGCATGCTCCTTGTCAGTTCTGTACATGTCATTTCCAAACCACAACAGTATACGTAGGTAATAACAACACTACAAGAGTGACTTTGTCAGTGAGGAAATAAGCTGCCATACCTGTTTATAGGTGATGTTAAATTCAAATGAGAGCTCCAGAAGGTCTGGTATTGTGAGGCTCTTGGTCGATTTAAACCTCGACCAAAGGGTGGTCATGAGAGATCTGCTGACTCTTTTCCTGGGGCTCAGCTCCTTCGTTCCCTTCTGCATTTCTTTCAGCGTCTCTTTGAAGACCTTCTTGTGTTGTTCTTCTATTTCTCCTCCTCTCCATTCCTGCTGTTTCTGTGGGCAGGGATGGTTATTTGGATGCTGTGAATTTTGTTCCTGAAGTGGGGGTGGTTGGTTTTGTGAAACCAGACCTGTGGGAGAGAAGTTGAGTTGTGATGAAACTTGACGTTTAGATCACAGCCAGCGCTCTTCAGTGTGAGACTAAACTGGACTTTCCTAAGATAGCAATGTGAGTCTAGTTACAGATGACAAAGGCAGAGTCTTAAGCATCTCAAGTTCCAGGTCAATCTGGGCTGTTTATAGAGATTACATTTCAAAAAAGGGGAAAAAAAAAAGATAGCAATATCTACATTGGTCTAAAGCAGAAGGGAAAAGCCCAAGGGGGAAAAAAGCATTGGTAATGTTGCCAAAATCAGTGAAGATTTTTATGAAAGTGTGAATGATGAGAGAAGTTGCTGCGCTTTACAAGGCTGAGTGACCTATTATACCCTCAATGATACAAATCCAGAGCTAGATTAACTTAGGCCACTTTAGTCTCTTTAATTTACCTCTGCATGTGACCTGCCATCCTGGTGACTCTTAGGTGCAATTCTCTGGCGTGTACAACCACATGAGGTGTACCACCTAAAGGCTAAGAATGTCATCTGACAGCATCTGTAGACTGTAACAGATATCTCCCTGCTAGGCTGTGATCTGGCCAGCAGATGTTTCCACTAGTGTGTTTGAAAAGTGTCCTGATGTATAGTTGCCTTTTCTGACATTTAGTGATTTTGAGCATAGCCTGAGCTACTGGAGACACTGTTTCAAAAACCAACCGAAAGCATAAAAGACGTAGCCAGGGTTGGAGAGATGGCTCAGGAGTTGACCTTGTCTAGAAAGCAGAAGATTCTGCGTTTGGATTCAAGGTCCTGTATAAAAAATGCTATCTCAAAATGGTCGTGGCTTGCATTTCTGGGAGAGCCTGGGAAATCCCAGAGCAAAGCAAAAAGGAGGTAGAAGCAATTCAGGATGATTCCTGAAGTCACCCTTGGTCCTCCACAGGGACACACAATGCCCTCTGATACACACACATACATACCCTATAAATGAATGAATGAACAAATAAAGTTTTCTTAAAAAATGTAGCCATACCTCAAACCCGAACACACAGGGGGATTGCCAAAAGTTAGAGGCCAATCTAAACTACATAGTCAAACTCTGAAAAAAAAAAAAAAAAGAAAGAAAGAAAGAAAGAAAGAAAGAAAGAAAAAACAAAGAAAAAAAAGGGGGGCCAGTGGGAGAGTTGGATACATAAGGTGTGGACTCTCAACCTGGTCTCCTCAGCTGGATTCCGTAGACCCAGCCCACATAGTGAAAGGAAAGAACTGGCTGCTAAGGATCCTGTCCCTTGATTGCTACTCCTGCACTTCCATAAGCAAACACAGGCTTCCTTACATATAAGCATACATGTAAAAAAGAAGAAGCTATATTCTTAGTGTTAGCTCACTGTGTTTGGTAATGGTGAAGCACTTTCTGAGTGTGTAAAAACATTTTTTGTTTTTTTATTTTAGCTTGGCAGTTCATGTCTATTTAACTTCAACTTACCGGACAATTCCCAGTTCATGGAGCTGTCTTGGCTAGCCAGGTCTTGAGTCATGACTGCTTTGCTTTGTGTTTTTCCTCTTAGCGGTTCTGATTTTTAGCACTATACAGTTTTATCCAACAAAAGCCCTAAAAGAGATTGAAAGAAAAGCATGTTATTATTATATTTAAAATTGTTAGAGGTTAAATGGATTTTCTATTTTCCAGAATGTTTCTTTTTATTTATTTTATTTTCTTTATTTGTGTGTGAGAGAGAAAAAGACAGAGATAGAGAGACAAGAGACACAGAGAGAGAGAGAGCTTCATGTGGGCTTCTGAGAATCAAACTTAGATCTTTAGATTTGCAAGCAGGTACCTTACCTGCTGCACTATCTCCCTAACCCTTCCCAGAACAGTTCTAAATTTAAAAAATATTATATTTACTAAACTTCCAACTTGTACTTTGTTGCTCTGTTTTTCTCAAAATGTCAGAAAAACATAGTACTTTTAATTAGTTGATGTTGTAGTTCTAAGAGGATTCAACTCGGGGTTACAGAACAAGTGAATCATATGAGCTATCACTGAGTCACACTGTATCCCTTCAAAGTTCTGTATTCTCTGTCCTGGTTTGGGAGACATTCTTAAAGGAGGATTGTTAGCTACAGTACCCTTTTGCAAAGCCTCCAACTTAGCCAGATGTCATTTTTGGAAAGACCTCCCTAATAACCACTGGGCAACACCTTAGCAACTCCTGGGACACCAACAATTGAGACCCCACCCAGGGTTGTCGTCTTCTGCTTTCCCCTCCCTATACCTACCAAGCCATGCCATCATGATGGCTCTCTCCATATCCTCCCCAACCTTAAGCTCTCTTTTCTGTTCTAATGCTCTCCCACCTTAAGGCTAAATATGACTTCCTTGGCCACCAGGCCCTCGACTCTGAATAAACTCCTATTAAATCTCTCTCCCTGTCAGTTTTTCTTATGCATGGACCTCCAAGTAGCATCTACATGTGGTCAAAGCTGCTCTCCATCCTCTGCCCACCGACTTAACAGATTCAACTCAGAAAAAGAACACTCTGTGTGGACTGAGACATTTCAACCTGATCCTTCACCTGTTTGCATTCACATGAATAAGTCAATAAGTTAGGGGTTCTCACAATAGTGTTCCAATACTAAAGGGGAACAAAAAGAGCTGTAGGGAATCCCACTGAGTCCTCCCACCTCACCAGAGGGGACGACCACAGGGAAGTTTAAGTTTGACATGCACACTAAAGGATGCTCTAGGATGGGGGGAGTGAGCACTGGGAGAAGGGAGGGAGTGGGAAAGGAAAGGGAAAAGGGAAGAGTGAGCAAGGGGATCCAGGGAGGGGTGGAGCAAGGGGGAGTAGAACAGGGGTACTTATTAACTTTGTATGAGTGGAAGAAAGAATAAAAAAATTAAAAGAAAATAAGTTGGGCATTCTGATAAATGCCCCAATCCCAGCACATTGAGGCAGAGGTAGGAGGATCAGGAGTTCAGGGGCTGCTTATTACATATTACTTGATATTACATACCAAGTAGGAGAGCCTGTTCCCCAAAACCAAAGAAAATAGACAGGCCAAATCTGAATTTTTTCCCTCTAGCTCTTCCAGTGCATCCTAGATGTTTTCTGCCTTTTAGGTCGTCCATCATTTTTATCCTGGTGCAGCTGCTCCCCCTCTGTTACCTAAATTCCACCTTTCTTATACAAAAATTAGTCTCCAGCCAGAACTGGAGATTGGAGAAGGAAGACCAGGAATGGGATTATGATTAAGGCGAAAAAAAGGACCTGGGTGCAACTTCCAGCAAAGCATCAATATATCTATAACAATATGTATATTTGATGCTGAGCATACCTGTGAGCTCAGCACTCAGGAAACTGAGGCAGGAGGATTGTGAATTTGAAGCCAAAATAGACACAAGGGGTTGGGGAATGACCCAGTGGGTAAATATCAGATCAATTGCAATTTATCTTGACACTTTAAGAATAGAAGGGCAGGCTGAAGTGGTGGCTAAGGGGTTAAGATTCTGCCTCACAAGCAGCAAGCAGAAGAACCTGAGTTTGGATCCCAAGACCCATGTAAAAATGCCAAGCAGAAATTTACCTTCGACATATGCAAGCACCTGCACAATCAAATACACAGGCTTCCAATTGCCTGGACTACTATTTGGAAAACATTAGGAAA
>JALPQD010001057.1:108546-170880 GCA_023101885.1 Typhlomys cinereus | reverse complement strand
AGAGGGCCCATCTTGAAGCACAAACATCACGAGAATGAACAGCCTGCGGTGTTGGCTCACAGGTCCCCGCATCAGACAGGGTGAGAAGGGAAAGACTTGGCAAACCCGAGTGCCAAGTCATAGGCGACTCCCACGTCTTGGGACTGTCAGGCGGTCAAGAGCTGCAGAGTGCAGGGTTAACCACTCTGACCGAGTTTGTTGCAAAATAGTGTTTTTTATTTCCACGTTAAATCACAGGTGTCGCACTTATTGGAGCCATAGAGCAACTGCACAGCCTTCCGCGTCGTTGCGCCCTTGGACAAGAGTCTCTTACATTCACTCAAGGCCACGTGTTGTTGGCAAAGCGACGCGTGACCACACACCGTAAAGGCCAAGGAGATCTAGGAAATGTATCACGGAGTGTTTTTCCCGGGATAGCACGATGCCCGCTGACACGGCAAATCCCAACCACAGTAGGCGAGCTAACACAGGCGCCAGCGGGCACAAACCATGGCGACTGGGGGGGGGGGTGGAGGAGAACTCCTAGCACCGTGACATGTCCTAGAGCAAGAGGAGGATGCGGAGGAAGGGAGAGGAAGTCGGGTGGCCTGGTGGCCAGATGAGGGTGGGAATAAACAGACACTCAACTTCGTGCAGCATGGTTAAGAACCGGGGTCTCACCAAACCATGTGGGCACCAATGGCGGAGGGCCCGCTAGCGACGCCCAGGGGCCCCTGCAGCCCAATCTTCTCCCCCCACAACAGAAGGACACCGGCTGGGCAGAGGTTGAGGTGGGTCGAACAGCAGGGGATTCCGAGATGAGATGCGTCTGTAGGCTGCCGGGAAGTGCACTCTCCCACAGGACTGCCGTGCCGCCTGTTCCCCCCCCCGCCCCCTGTGTTGATGCCCAGGGACTCCGTGCCTGGTGGAGTGGGGCCCCCCTGCTCCTCATAGCCAGTTGGCTATAGAGTTCAGGCTGCCCTGCGCGGCCCCCCTTCGCAAGTGTTGGTAAACCTGTAGCAGCATTTCACGACAGGAGGGGCGGGCCATACTCCGCGGGATCAATGCCCACCCTGGCTCCCTCGAGCTGGGAATGCACTTGGTAGCTGCGGCCCTCAGTCCAAGCAGACGTAAGGCAGGACATTGAGGCGGCCGTCGTCCCTGTGCGGGTCGAGGGACATGCACTGCGTCCAGTCATACCAGTTGCCCTGTGTGTCCTGGCAGCCATTCACACCGGGCCAGCGGGTCCTCCTGGATCCGGTCCAGATCGGCCCGTGTGATCTCGCGGCTCAGTCTGGGAGGCTGGTGGCAGGTGGCGGCGGCAGCAAGCCATGCGGCCGGGGGCGGCTGCTCTCCTCCTCCCTGCCGCAAGTATCACGCGGCCATGAAGTGTGCGCGCCAGGGGTCGGTGCGCCCGAAACGACGACAGCAGGCTGCTCGGCGGCTTCAGGTAGGACTGGATGATCTCGCTGCGGGACAGCTCCTTCCGTTGGTCGGCTCAAGGGGCTCTGGAGGCTGCCCTTGGCCTCTGGGGCTCCAGGTTCGGTCCGTGGTGGCTCAGTGGACGCGGGGCTGTGCTGCCCGCGGCGCTGCGGTCCTTCTGGGTCAGAGGTGTTGATATCTGTCTCGTCATAAGGGTCAAAGGTGAGCTTGCCGCTCTTTTAAAAACCGCAACGGGCTTGCACGCCCGCCCGCTCGCAACCTGCCGGTCCAGTTCCTGGTGTAGCCGCGAGGCCGATACCTCTTCTTCTTCCTACCATCCGAGCCGCCAGAGGAGGCCGCGTCGCTGTCTGCCCTGGAGTCCGGAGAGAAGCTGGCACGGGCTGGGAGGGGTCCCGCCAGCCGCTGGTGGCCCTCGGGCTGCTCTGGCCAGCGCAGGGGGCTCTCAGCTCCGGCCGGCAGCTCTGGCCGCCGCATGGGGGGCGTGGATGGCTGGGCCAGCAGCAGCGGGGACGGCACCTGTGTCCCATCTGGTGCCTGGGGTCGCGGCGAAGGGCTGGGCATGGCGCCCTTATGCCTAGAGTTCCGGGGACTGAAAGAGCAGCGAGGGACCCCCCTGGGTGGGGAGGGCCTGGGGGGCTCATCCACCTCGTCCATGATGAACCAATGAGGTCTTGTCTGCAGGCAGGCCGTGGGGGGGCTTGGCCAGGCGGGGGAGGCTGGGGTGCGGGCCGGCACGGCGTTCACGGGAGATCTTCCCACCATGTTTCTCGTCGTCTCAAGCTCGCGCTGGGCTCCCAGGCGGCTGCCATCCAGGGGGCTGCCGCTGAGCCCGTTGGTGGGGAGGGGGGACAGACTGGGCACCAGGGGGTCAGAACAGGCCTTGGCAGCCTTAGGGGGCGGCCCAGGGTGGCCCAGGTCCCGCTGGTCCCCGCGGCGCTTGCGGCTGCCTGGCCTATCCAGCCGCTGCACACAGCGCGCTGCAAACCGTCATCGAGCTTCAGGTCATGGATGGTCCTGGGCGCGTCTGGCCGACAGTGGTGGGCACCCCCATTGGCAGAGCCCACGGCCCTGCCAGCGCCCGCAGTGCCGGGGCCTCATTGTGTGCAGGCTCGATGAGCCTCTGCCAGCTGCGCAGCAGCCGCGTTGGCAAACGCTTGCCAGCTCCTCATTCTTGGTCTTTTGTCCTTGCGCCACGGGGTATCATTGATGAGCTTCCCAAGCCGCGTCTCCTGCAGGACAGAGGGGTGTAAGTACAGGCGGGGCACAGGGCTCAACCAGGCCTCCCCATGGCCGGGGACCTGCACCTTTGCAAGAGGCAGAGCCTCAAGCTCTTCATGGCCACAAGACGCTGTGTCATGTCTCCCGACCCAGAGGACTGGGCCCCCAGAGAGAGGACTGACCTGTGCCACCTCCAACATCTCCGCCAGTCTCTCGGGAAGGAGCACAGCTGCAGACCCCATATCCCCAGAACCCCAGGGAAAGACCCAAGTCCAGGATACCTGGCTGCTTGCTCTCTCAAGGCCTGGATCCCAGCGGGGAGCTGCTGGGGTGCTCACCTCTAGTGCTTTCTTTGGTAATGGGTTAACCTCTCCAGGCTGGAGAAGACGTCCAACACAGCCACCATGTTTTTCCGGATCTGCAGAGGGAGAAGCAGTGTCAGGCAGGGCGCCAGCACTGCCGCAGATGCCCACCCCAACCTGCCCCCTGCTCCAGGGGAGTGTGGCACCCACCGCCCGCAGATCTACAGCAAGTGCATGGTGCTTCCAGGAAAGATGGCGCCAGCCATGGTCACACACCGTGGCAGATATGGTGGCACACACTGTGACGCCAAGAAGTACCAAATGGGCCGCTTGTTGTGGCTCGAAGGAAAGTCTTGGGGAGCCCCATGATGCTGGAGGCGCCTGTCTGCCCATGAGGTGCGGCCTGCAGTAACCATGACCCACTTCCCCTGGGATCGCTGGGCGCTGAGCAACATGTCCAGAAGGGTGCAGATAAAGGGTCTTCACACCCGAGGACCACCCTGGCGGACGGGTCAGGCTTATGGCCCAGGGCTGGCGGAACTGCAGCCCTCCGCAACGCCCTGGAGAAAAGTGCGGGCAACTTCCTCATAGCCCAGCTCATCTGCAGCATTAGCTGCTGCCCTCTCATGGGCGATGCCCACCTGCACTGAAGAGCAATTGCTGCATGGCTGTCAGACTGGCTGCCGCGAAGGCCCCACGCAGGGGTCATGCAGCCCCCTGAACACCATGTGCCTACCCTCAGCCTCTGCTAGCCATCACAAAGCAGCCTTGCAGGGTGTTGCTGTCCCTGGCGGGCACGTCCATCCCCCGCATGCCCGGGTGCCCTCGCTGACTGGTACCTCCTCCGCGCTGTCCCCACTCAACCACAGCTGCCTGAGCTCCTGTGTCCAGGAGGTAGACAGTCCACATGACAGCTCCTGGCTGCTGGTGTGACAGTAGGGTACACTGCCTGGCAGTGCCTAGGACCCTAATCCCTTTCCTCCGTGGCAACAGGCCTGAGATGCAACCATAAACACATCTAAATGGTCCTGGAACCCCCACCCGCCGCAGCCAAGTGACACTGGGCCATAAGCAGACCATCCAAGGGACAAGGAGGCCAGTGCCCTCTGGCTCTGCGATGCTGGGCTGCCAAAGGTCCACCTCCAGCCATGACCTCACACCATACACGGGGGTCCTGGTCCCTACCACGCTCTCCTGACCCAGCTGTGTTTGCAGAACAGAACGCTGCCCAGGCCCAGCCAGCCTGGCGGGGAGGGCACAACACCTGGGTGGCCAGGTCTGGCACTCAGCTGGTGCCTCAGGTCGGAGCTTCCGAGGGTGGGGGGGAGGCTGCTGTGCTGTGCCTGACGTCCTGAGGCGGGCACGCTCAGTGTGGCAGGGGGACTTGGGTTGCAGAGGCCTTGTGGGAAATACTCTGGCACCTCCGCAGACTACCCCTGCCAGGCTAGGCTGCAAGTGCCACACCAGAGGCAGGTAGGCAGGGTGACCAGTCCAGAAAGGGGAAGCAGGGATACACTGGACAAAGCAGGGGGAGCAGCAAGCAGGTGCCGGGGCCCAAGTTCAGACACTGTCCACCCTGTGCCTCTGTCCACACCAATGTGCTGGCACCACCCAACAGCCCACCTGTTGCTGCCCATCTCCGCCTGCTCCCGAAGCTATGCACAGGCCAGTGTTCTGGGGGGGGGGTTGAGGAGGGGACTCCAGAGGCCACTTCAGGCCCATGTCCTGGTCAGGGCTTCTCCCTCAGGAGCTCACTTCCGACCCAAACCATCTGCACCGCTTCCCAAACGGCATCCCGTCAGCAATCAGCGCCACCCCGGCCTGTCCTGTGCCAGCCGCAGGATCAGCCCACATGTTCCTGCCTGCTGCAGGCTGCCTGGCCTTGGCTGCCGACGTGCCAGCAGCAGCTGAGGTGTTCTGCACACTTGGGCGGAGATGGATGCGACATAGACATGTGAGATGGACATTTAGGTTGTTGCCCCTGGGGCAGCACAGGACATGCTGGTTTGGGGCCCTGCTCTCCACCCACGCACTCTTCCTCCGCCAGGACCCCACAAGAACAGAAAGCAGAAAAGGACAGTGCAAGCTTCCCGCTACCAACTCATGGGCATCAGGACCCAGGGCTGCTCTTCGGAGTGACCTCTTGGCCCTTGGGGGATGTCTCTGCTTTGCCTCTATCAGCCACAGTAAGGTGACAACACACATCTTCTTGGCCAGGGCTGGGGCGCACCAAGGACTCCATGCTGCACCCCTCACCCCAGCTGGTGCCCCACTGTGCTCAGGTCCATGTCCCGCAAGTGCCCCCAGACAGGCTATACAGAAGCCCCAACACAGGTGTAGAGACCAGATGCTGCAACTCCACCTGGAGCTCGGCGCAAGGGTGGGACCCACAGCCCAGCAGCTCTCGGGGCTGTAGAGAACAGGAAGGGGGGCCAGCAGGTGGGACAGGAGCCCTGGGCCTCTGTGGGAGCCCCAGGGAACTGAAGAGAGCATGAGGCCAGAGGTCCTGGGCTTTGTCACGGGTCTCAAATCTGTAGCCCCGGCTAGTGGAGCGGTACCACACAGCACCCTCAGCCCCTGCTCCATCCGGGGGTCTGCATGGCTGTCTGAAACAGAACTCAGGCAAGACATGGGGTTCAGGAATGCGCAGGGCCCCTTGGGTCCCCACTCCCTCTCCATCCCCCAGAATCCCAGACGCTGGCCACCAGGGGCAAAGGGACGCCCTGAGGCGGTGAGCTGCATGTACAGGCCACGCCATACGGGGTCCGCCAGGTGCGGGGCCGCTTCACATGCACTGTCACCCTGGCTCTGGCGCAGCAGTCTGTGCAACCCGGCTCCACGCCCAGCTCACTTGGGAGACCCTCAAAGCACCAGCACAGCCCCGCAAGAGCCCTGGGGCTCAGAGCAGCAGCTCTTACATTTCTACCCACATCAACCTCCAGACACATTCTCCCCACGCCGCCCACAGGCCCACAGGCACCCCAGCCCCGCAGGGGAGCGCACATGCCCCCAGCTCCCAGAGGTAGCTTACGTTCCGTGCCATAACCGACAAGCCCCCCACCAAGCAATTTCTATTTCTGCCATCAACACACGCAGAAGAGTGCCAGTGACTGACAGCAGCTGAAACTGACAGCTGCTGAAGACAGTGGGCTGGCCAGGCAGGGCTTCCAGCTCAACCTCCCTTCCGGAAGGAGCCAGTGAAAACAGGTATGGAAGGCGCTGGCCACTACAGTTCCCAGGAGGGACACAGAGCCGAGTCCACACCTTCTGCACAAGGAAGAACCCAGACAGCAGCTAACTTTCCAGAGAAACACTTTCCTGGAGACCCTGCCCTAGACACAGCCGAGCACAACAGCCAAACAGCCAAGACCAGATGGTGAGACCCAAAGCTGCCACAGGACCCCACAGTCCTGCCTGATGCAGAGCACCACTGGGACACAAACACACACACACACACTCGCTGCGCCCGCAGGGAGCAGGCTGCAGCTGCAGGGTCAGAGGCCCGAGGGCACTGCTGAGTGTGAGATCTTTAAGCACCAAGCGGCATGGCACACTGGCTGCTCATCCTGCGGCCCTGCACGCTAGGAGCTCTCAGGTGTGAGCACAAGGCTCAGCAGCTGTGGGAGGAGGAGTAGGGCACAGCCGTGGGGGGACACAGGCACACAGGTCAGTGGGCGCCCCAAGGCTCAATGGACAGCAGGGGTGAGGGGCGTATGGCTTCCTGGCGCCCTGCAAGCACACTGCGCCCCCCATGGCAGGACAGCTGTGGGGCACTGGGGGGCCTCGGCCAGGAGCCTGCTCCGCGTGTGCCCGCATGTGCTCACAGGTGGCCCGCGTGTGCTCACAGGCACTCCTAATGTGCTCACAGGCACCTCCGTGTGTGGTCCGAAAGGCCAAAGGCAGATGTGGTCACAGACTCGGGGGCAGAAGGGGCTCCGGGAGGGCACACATGTCCAAGGAGGCCACTCTGTCTCCACCTGAGTGTGGAGCAGGAGTGGTGGGTGGGCAGACACTCCCGCCACAGCGCTTCACAGGGAGGATCAAGGACACACCAGCTGCAGCTCAGGACCTGCTGTAAGGCCAACACGGTGCAAGAGGCATCGCTCCAGGCTGGGGCGCTGCAGGGGCCACTGCTCCATTCTGTGTGCAGAGCCCACGGGGCACCCGGCCCCTCCGCCCCCACCAACCCCACCATACCACAGGCTCCACCTGAACGCCTCTACCTGGGCCCCATCAGGTGCTGGGGGCAGCAGTGTCACCAGCAGGGGCAGCGAGCAGCTGGGGAGGTGAGCAAGAAAGGGAGTGGGCGGGGCCACTGCTCCAGCATAGCTGGCCAACCAGCAAGGTACTTGGCACACAGGGCGCTGGGCACAGGCACAGCGAGCCATCCTTGGCGTGCCCATCACAGACCTTCCCTCCTGGCACAGCACCAGCCACACATCTGTGGGAGAAGGCTAGTGCCATGACCCAGGGGAGCGCCTGGTAAAGTGGCACAGCCCACGACCTGCAGCGCACCCCACATACCCTCACAGATGCACAAGCTCCCCTTTAAAAACCACTGCCAGGGGCTGGAGAGAACGACATCCCAAGGTCCTGCATTCATATCCCAGGTTCACATAAAAACACCAGGCGGAACAGGCGAAAGGGCATGCATCCAACCCTGGTGGGCGGAGCCTGGGAAACCCCAGGGCAAAGCAAGAAAGAGGTAGAAGGAATCCAGGATGATTCCCCAAGTCACCCTTGGTCCTCCACAGTGCATCTGACACACATACACACACAGTTTTCTAAAGATTTTTAAAGCAAGCCATCTGGGCTGCATGAGACCCTGGAGCCCCAACCCCCACACGCGTGTGCACACAAACCCACTCTCCAATTTTGCTGGTGTGGTACCTGCTGGGCCTGGCTTTGGACTTTCAGGCACTGCCATGGTGTAGAAAACAAAGCAATCATCTGGAAAGAAATTCCAGAATAGCCTAGAAATCTTGACACCAAAGCCACGAACTTAGTGGTTATGTACAAAATGCAATACTACTGTGCCACAGAAAAGAATCACAACCCAGAGGACCACAAGCATAAACGGCCAATGAAAACATTGGGTTGCGTGTGTGCATGTGTGTGCTTGGCAGCTGACCAGAGCAGGAAGGAAGGATTCCAGGGGCCAGAGGAAAGTTCTGGAAACAGGGAGTATTAGTACTGCCACAGGTGTCCAGAGGCGTGGGTTTCCTCGCACCGTGCACATGCACCACGCACCTTAAGGTCCTGAGGCACACTGCAAGCACAGACCACGGGAGGTGGTAGCCTCACACAGGAAGGAGTGCCCCACCTCCTTCCCTGCAGCAGGAGGAGTCCTATCCAGGGATGGGAGGAGCTGGCTGGGCAGTGGGTGAAGAAGGGGGGAAACACAAGCCACAGAGCACAGGCTCTTGCCAGCACTCACTATTCTTTCTGGAACTTTCTGCATGCCCCAAGAACAACTGGACTAGACAGTGCGGCCCAAGGGCAGATTTGGACAGGACCGGGCCCTCTGGAGACGAAAGGGACTTGCATATAGATAGGGAGGTGCGCTGACAGCAGGGCACTCTTTGCCTGTTCCTTACAGACTCCTGCAGACGAGGAGCGGGTGTCCATGCCCATCCTCCAAGGAAAGTCTTGGTCAGATATGGCCCCTGGGCCAGAGACTGCGGCATGGTCAGTGTCTGCAGACACCAGCCACCTGACAGCACCCAGCCTGCGCCTGTGGACTCTGCTCCCCTGCAGGAAACCACACGCTGCTTCAGGAGACCACACGCTGCTGCAGATTACATGCCACTGCAGGAACCTGGAAACTGACTTCCCATCCTCTCTACACAGTGTCTGGGGCACCAGGGCTCCAGGATCGCCTCTTCTCCCTCGGCCCCATGCAGACCCCCCAGAGCTAAGACAAGGAGCCTTGGGAAGCACCCGGGCCCCACTGTGGCTAACAGCCGGCGGGGACTCTCATGGCCACCACCCCATACTGTTTCCAGAGCCTGGCAACTTCCCAGGACTCCTCAAGTCCCTGTGGCAGCCCGAGGCTGGGGTGCGCAAACTCAAGGCGCATACAGTCTCCAGCTGCTGGAACAGTGACACGGCCTCACCCACAGCACCCAGCATCAGCCCCCGGCAACTTCCTCAGCAGCTGCGGCCCCAACCCACCGCCCTCCTCAGAAACGAAACCAGTCCTCTAAGGCCTCAGACTGAGACCCCCCGCTGCCAGCAGCTCCTGGCCGCCATGGCCACCACTTCAGAACAACAAACTCTTCTTGAACCGCAAGTTGGCTATGGTACCATGGGGGGGGACCCCAGGACGTCCCCCGAAGGCCGGGTGGCCAGTGCACCACAACACAGATGGGTGCAGAGAAAAGCCCACATAGGCAGGCCGTATGGTGCGCCAGCCTGGCTCTGGGCACCTGCACGGGCATAGCCACTACCAGATCCACGGGTCCCTGTGACTGTCCCAAAGGGCTACAGGGGTCTGTGAGGCCGGCATTAGGCCAGTACACCAAAATCTCAGCTGCTGTGCCGTCTAGCGGCCAAGGGTGAGGGCACTGCACGCACCTCAGGGGGCGGCCCCGAGGGGCACATCCACAGCTCCTCCTGGGTGTGAAGGGCCCCTGGTGGTCACAACAGCCTAGTCGGGCTCACAGCCACCTGCCCCAACAGGAAGGAGGCACAACCAACCCCAATGGCCAGAAGCCCACACGGCACAAAGTCCGCAGGGCCCTGCGGGACGCTCAGACCCTGTCATTGAATGAACGTCCCAGAACCGCATCTCGCACCGACTCTGGCGCTGCGTGCGGTGCTTTCCCAGCAGACGCGTGCGTTTGTGCAGCACTCGAACCTTTGGGGTGACAACTCCCCTGCGCCCCTGGTGCCTGCTAAACACTGCTTGCTGGCAGCCAGAGAACCAGGATGTCAGGAGCTGCCTGTGACCCTGGCCTGCCAGGCGGGCACGCTATAGCTGCGCTAGCAGGTAAACGGGCAGCCCACGGGAGCGGCCGAGCTAGATAGAACAAGCTATGCAATCACGCCCAGAAACGAAACCAAACCATAAAACGCGGGCACTCACCAGAAACAAAATTGAAAGCAGCCCAGGTCTAGACCCCCTTCTGGAGCTGAGCACTGATGAGCCAGGGGCTCTGGGGGCGCCAGACTGTCCCCTTGCGACGGCTCAGGCTAACTGCCAGCTCACCTCCTCATGCTGGGATCCTGCTGAGCACCCTGAGGCCCACTGCTTCCTTGCCCTTGTGAGCGGGTCTAGGGGGGGCTCCTGTGGGAATGAGGAGCAGTTCTCACACCTCCAGAGGCCCAGGGTACAGTGCTGATGGGGAGATGTGGACAAGATGGGCCGCAGAGGCCGCTCAAAGCCTACCACACCGCTGGGCTGGCTGTGCCACGGGGGGGGGAGGGGGCTGAGAGCTACTCCCTCCCGAGACTTACAGCCTGGGGATAGCGGAGGACCCAACAGTCACTCTGCCTGGCCCCCACACTGTCCCCACCAAGGACACCAGCTCCCAGAACCCGCCCACGCCCTCTGCGCCCCAGACCTCGTGCAGCACAGAGCTCCTCGAAAGCCTCTGAGGTGTGGAGGGGGTGCCCAGGCTGCGCACTCCTCCATGCCCCAGTGCGTTCTGCTCAGCAAGCCTGTTTCAGGGGCTGCTCGCAGCACAGGCTGCCTGGGAGCATAGTGACCCTCCAGGCTCCTGAGGCGACTCAACCCCAACTCATGCTCTCACAAGAGCGTCTTTTCACCCCTCTCCCCGGCGGGCACAAGGAGGTTCCAGTGCAGTGGCAAGCACAGAGGAAGGAGGGCCAGTGCCCGACCAGGGACAGTGGCAGCTCCATGACTCGGCTGTCCACATGTCCGTTGCCCACCTGGGGACGACAAGACGCCCAGCTGGGCCTGGGTGCAGGCAGCTGCTCCTGAGCCAGCACCAGCCTGTACGCCCGGCTCCCCAGACCGACCCGCTTCTGGGCACAGGGGCCACAGCACTGACGGGGACCTAGACAGACGCCCAGACACACAAGCGCTCCTCCTACAGCACCATGGCACGAGTCATGTGTTGAGAACAGCCCAAGTCGGAACACCCACAGGTGACTGAAGACAACAACATGATCGCTGGCCGGACTCGGAGCAGTGCCCAGGAGTCTGGACACTAGGAGCAGCAGGGCCGGAGCAGCCAGAGCCCTGGGGTCAAGGGACCCTCCTGCCTCAGCGCCCACATGCTCAGAATCACATGTACCATACGCACACATTCTCATGTGCACACGCGCACACACACACATGTACAACTGGGTCATCTACAGAGGACAGGAGACACGGTCTCAAGAGCAGCCATCAAGGGGGTTGTAACTGTGACTCAAACACTCCATTACCACAACAGACGTGGCTACTGCTTGCACACCACAAAGCAGGACGCCATCCAGGCCAAGAGTGTGGTGCTGGACACCCCAGAACCAAGGCTCCGAGGACTGCTGGACAAGAAAGTGTCCTGCAGGACGTGCTAGTGCACAGGACAGAGCTGTCAGCAGACACTAGAGGCTACTAGGCCCCTGTCTGCCTCGCTCAGAGGGTCCTGGTGTGGCTGGCTTGCAGGGCACCGGCTGTGAAACTGCAGCTGTGCCCACATTGCCACCACCCCAGGAACTACACGCAGCCACGGCTGCACAGCCAGGTCCCAGCCCAGCAGGGAGGGAGGTGGCTGTTCTGCAAGTGCGGAAACAAAATCAACGCCGCTCAAGCCATGGAAGCTTGTTGGATGGGAACTGCATCTGCCCGGAATGAGGGTGAGGACGGCCCCATTCCCAGGTGCCACAGGAGGTCTCAGAGGGGTCTCGGGATCTGTGTGGGACTGGGCACTGCCATCTGCATACTGCTGCCCACACTGTTGTCCACACTGCACGCTGCCGCCCACGCTGCCGCCCACGCTGCCGTCCACATTGCACACTGCCGCCCACACACTGCACACACCATCCACGCACTGCCACCCGCAAGTGGACACATCGACTTGAAGCGGCGCTCTGTGTAATGAGAGAAGGTGAGGCCAGAGCAGGCCCGGCCCAGGGAGCCCAAGGAGGTGCTGCATGCTGGAGTGCTGAGGTGTCTGTACACACTCAGCGAGTCTCATCTGCAGCCCCCCAGCATGTTCGTTCTCATGTGTGAGAAGCTGGGCAGCCCACTGACCTCAAGCCTGCTTTGGGGACTAGGCTGCCTTTCACATGGTGGCTGAGGATTTGAAGGTCCTCCTGCCCTAGTC
Organism: Typhlomys cinereus; assembly: GCA_023101885.1. Classification (NCBI taxonomy): domain Eukaryota; kingdom Metazoa; phylum Chordata; class Mammalia; order Rodentia; family Platacanthomyidae; genus Typhlomys; species Typhlomys cinereus. The sequence continues at coordinate 158,663 of JALPQD010001057.1, read as the reverse complement.
CCTAGTACACAGAGTGGTCGGATGAAGACACGGTCCCCACACGGAGAATGAGAGCTAGCAACCACAAGGGACATGGAGAAACTGAGTCTCGAAGAGCAGAACCGTGTAAGCGCAGTCGCTGGAGGGAGCAGGCGGTTCATGTCCTCCTGAACTCAGGGCCACATGAGGGTCTCCCAGCAGCATTCCAGCCCCTAGCCCCCACACACCAGTCTCAATCTAGAGGCAGCACAGATGAACAAGCAGCAGTCATGGCACCAAACAGACAGAGCCATGTGCGCTGGGCAGACAGGCACAGAGTTCAACGACACCTATGGGTGAAACCGAAATATAGCATTTCTTGGCCCCATACAACTCGGGGTAGAATGCTGGGCTAGCCTATGTAGGCCCATGTTCAAATGCAAACACACATGCAAACACACATGCACACACACATGCACATGTACATACATTCACATGCAGACAGGCGCACACACACATGTAAATACAGACAAGCACAGCGCACATGCACACATGTAAACACACTCACAGACACAAGCCCAGCACACGTGCACACATGTAAACACACACACTCACAGACACAAGCCCAGCGCACGTGCACACATGTAAACACACACTCAGACACAAGCCCAGCACACGTGCACACACAGCCTCTACTTTCCCAACAGGGCTCGCACTCACACTTGGAGCCGAGCACCTGAGCCAGAAGGGGGCCACTCCCCCACTCACCATGCAGAGGTCCCAGGAAGCACAGGCCACATGTCGTGAGCCAGGCCAGCAGTGTGCAGCCAGCAGCCAGCAGCCAGGGGCAGCCAGAGCGGCAAGGCTCCCCTCTGTCCGAGCCTGTGGGTTCGCAGCTCCCGTCCAAGAAGGGTTTTCTCAGCCACATCCACTTCGAGGAGATGGAGCACGGACATCACTCGCTGCTCATTTTCACCGTTTTCCCTCCTGGAGTCCAAGATTCTTTGCAACAGCTGCAGTGCACAGAGCCAGGCAACTTATGCGGAGCCAGGCAACTTATGCATGAGGGCTCGTGGCAGATACACGGACATCGCACGCAGCTGTGAGCTCATGCCCTGAGCTCGGGCCAGGGGTCTGCAGGCTCCTCAGTGGGGGCAGGAACAAGCGTATGTGCATGAAGACACACGGGTGAGGGTCAGAGGCGGCGTTCAGAAGTCAGGTCACCCTTCACCTTGTGGCTTTGGGGATCAAACTCAGCTCCAGACTTGCAGGCAGCGCTTTCACTCACTGAGCAGTGTGTGCACCCACACATGCAGACATGGGGGTGTTCAGTAACTCTCCACTTCATTCACTGAGCACGGGGCATGCACGATCTGCTACACTAGTGAGACAGCTTTCCCAGGACCCCTGGTTAACAGGTGATCACACCTGCCCGGGTCTCCCCTGTGCGCTGAGGATCTGAACTCAGGCCTTGCTTGCACAGCGCCTGCCTGACCGGCGGAACCCTCCCCCAGCCCTGAAGTGGAAGGAAAAACACATCACATTTCGCTTTCTCAGAACACGGCATCATTCAGGGTCCTCAGATGCTTCGACAGACGCACAACAGAGACCTCGTAGCCACGGGGCCCACAGCAGAAGCTGACGGACATGCAAGCAAGCGGCAAAGCCAGAGACTGACTCTGACATACGGAGAGCCACGGACAGACGCTTCGCTCACCCAGAGAAGCTGAGCCCAAGTCGGTGGACAGCTGGGCAGGTAGAAGCGCCTACATGCAAACCCGGAGGCCCACACAGTCCCAGGAGCCCACCCTGGGGCAAGAAGGAACTGGTTCCTGTGAGCACAAGCCTGCGAGCACTCTCCCCCACCCCCCTCTAAAACATCACCATTAAAAAGAAGCTGCCGCACGACCATCTGTAGGACCCGCAGCACGTGGACGCTGGGTGGACGGAACCAGCCCCAGTTGTTCCTGAACCTCCTCCTGAGCACGGCAGGCATGTACCCACCTCACACGGCCTTGAAAGTGAGCTTAGAGCACAAGCATGCTTTGGAAGGAGCATTACCACCTCATGATGCTACTTGACGCGTCATGTGCTCCACTGCCTTGTGATCTTGTGTTTCCCAACTTCAATCTCTTGTCCTTTGAAACTGCAATTCCTGACCTTCCAGGGCCCCTGGGCTGACAATTGGTACACTGAACTCTCTCCAGTTTTCAGCTCACGAAGTCCGTCTACCTGCTACAAAGCTCCAGTCCAGCGCCACCGCCTCACTGAACATGGGGGGGCTGTGAGCTACCCCAAGCACGTGGGTCACACCAGCAGCCATGTTTAGTCAACACTGCCCAGCCCTCTGCGGTCACTACACTGCACTTTAGCCCCTCAACAAGTTTGCAGGAAGCAATCACAGGGCCGAAGGGCAGGAGCTGGGGGTGGCCAGCGGACCCCTCCCCGCCGATCCCACACCACGCTTGCAATGGCTGCATAAGCAGTGCATGCTCCTGTATCCGTTCCATCCGCGCCCATCCTGCTGATCACATGGGCCGCTGCAGCGCAAGGACTCGCCAAGGCCCAAGAGGTCTGAAGACGTGGCAAGAGCCCCAGGTCCCAAGCCTGCCTGGAGGACAGAGGGAGATCAGCCCCAAAATAAAAGCAAGTGACCTCAAACAGTTGCACAGCCACAAAGCAAGTCCTTCCTGGCTGGGGCTATGGTCACGGTCAAGGAGCGTCCAGATTGGGGGCGGCCTGCACCCCACCACAGCCAGGCTACAGCACAGGGACACAGGAAAAGGCTTGTGTGGGTGCGAGACCCATGGCAGGAACAACCCCACGGTGGGCACACTGCTGCCAGGAAAAGTCCACAGATGTGTGCACAGGCAGGCTGCACGCGCTGCGAGATGCACAGACCTCAATCCAGGCTCAACCCCAAATGCTTGCAGAGCAAATGCTTCTTCCTGGGCTGTGAGATGCCTGGGGGCAAAGACACTGCTGGACAAAGGTGGCAACCAATCGTCATGTGGGCTGTGGTGTGTGGGCTGCATATGTGTTCTCTCTGCAAGGAAGGAGGGAAAGGGAAAGGGAGAGGGGGAACAGAAACCGGGAGGGAGAGGAGGGAGGGAGGGAGAGGAGGAGAAGGGAGGGAGGGAGAGGAGGAAGAGGGAGGGAGGGAGAGGAGGAAGGGAGGGAGAGGAGGAGGGAGAAAGGGAGAGGAGAAGGGAAGGAGGAAGAAAAGGAGGAAGAAGAGGGAGGGAAGGAGAAGAGGGAGAGAGAGGAGGAGGGTGGGCTCATTTACACCTGGATGTGGGTGCTTCAGGGACACAGTCCCTCCCGAAGGCCTAGTGGGTCCAGGGTGGCTCTTGCAGCTGCCCGGCCCACAAAGCACGTCTTAAGCCCCTCACAAGCATGCTGACTGGTCTCCCCAGAGGCACTGCACCGTGAGGATCACTCCAAGGTCACCCAGAGGAGCGGGTGACACCAGAGGCGCATGTACCATGCAGGCCTCGGGGCAGTGGGCAAACCCAGGACAGCATGGTGTGTGAGGCGTAATGACAAGCGGGACAGTCTGGCGTAGGAGAAGGGGTCCGCTCACCCACTGCAACACTTCCAAAGTCCCCACCCAGAGGAGCAGCTGACACCCAGCTCTCTCGATGCTAACTAAGCCCAGCAGCTCCCAAGTTCCCTGCTGGCACCAGTGTCGGGAGAGATAGCCTGGTGGTATAGAGACCCCACTGCACAAGAGCGAAGGAGAATTCAGCCCCCTGCACAGCAACCTGGCACATACGGACCTGGGCTTGGCACGGAGGGCAGGAAGATGCGGCTGCTGGGGCTGACTCCAGCCAAGCCAGAAACCCTCGGGATGCAGGGGAGACCCTGGCTCAGGGGAGAATAGCAAAGGAGGATGCCAGCACTTTCCTCTACCCAAGCGCGGGCACACACTGCCTTCCAAATGCACAATCACCCGCGCACCAGCTGGAAGGACATGATGGGGAGCCTTGCACTTGCACAGCTGGAGCGCAGAGCAGAGAGAACCCTCTGAGCAGGCCTGGGGTCACCCTCCCCTCCTAGGGGCTGTCCTGACCTGCGGCAAGCAGCTCACAGCCTCCCCCAGCCAGAGCTCCCCATTCCGACAGTGGAGCTACAACAGCCTCCCACTGGGTTCAGAGGCTTCCTGAAGCACCACAGGCCAGGGAGATGCGGCCCTGTGACAGCCAAATGGCGGCGCTGCCCAGACCCTAGGCCGTAGGGAAAGATGCCCACCAAGAACCAGGCACAAGTCGGCTACTGAGCACCTGCGTAGTGCCATGGTGGCACCAGCTGCTACATCCCTCGCTCACAGCCCAGCGCAGACGACAGCATCGTCAAGCCAAAGGAGGCTGGAAGGTGCAACTGTGGGCAGCCAGCTGCTGCAATGCCAACCGCAGGCCCAGCTCGCTGGAAAGGGGGAGCACAGGGTACTTTCAGGGCAGCCCCGCGAGTGGACAGGAGTGAGGACACCTACCAGCTGGGGTCCCAGGTTGCGGCCTTGGGGGGGGAGCAACATGGATGGTGGGCAGGCTCAGAGGCTGGCACCGTGACCAGGGAGGCACCTGGGCCTACGGGAGCACCTTGCGCCCACTCACTCTGCCTGCCGACAGTGCTGACCCCCAGGCCCTTCTCTCTAGCCATGCCCCACCTTCCAGAACACAGGGCACTCACACACCTGGGGAGCATCACAGCCTGGGGCGCCCCAAGCCTGCGTGGACCAGATGGCCGCCCGCTGGGCCTGCCATCCGCAATGCCACTGTTTGCATGCGGGCCCTGCTGCTTCTGGAAGCTTCCTGCAGGCATGGTGGCTTTCACACCCATGGGCAGGAATTCCTCACTCAACTGCCTGACCTGGGAGACCTGACAAGGGCGGTCTGGCTCCACACGGAGACCAGGGCATCACACTCGTGCACATGTGCGTTGATGCTTGCACGTGATTGATATTTGCACACACATGCATTGGCACTCACGCACACTCCTGTTGACACTTCCACACACGAGTTGATGTTTGCACACACGAGATGACAGATGCGCGCACATGCACAGCCAAGCACCCTTCTCACCCCAACTTCTACCACCACATAACTGAACCCTAAGAGGGCCAAGGCTGGCTTCCAGGTGGCACCTGAGCGTGTGAACACACCAAGAAACAACAGTCATGGAGCAGCCAGCATGGCGCAGACAGACACCCACCTGTGCATACGGGCACAGGAGGGAAGATGGAGGTGCAGACCACCCAGCAGGGGCGTCCGCCCACTATCCCATGGGAAGAAGTGGGAAGGGCAGATACCAGTTTCCAGTTCCCCAGGACCAGGGACACAAGAAGCTGGGGCTTCTGGAGTTGTGGTGGCAGTCAGCGAGGGGCCTCCTGAAGCTCCTGGGGGCCAGGGAAACGGCAAGTGCCCGTCTCGCGGGCAGGCCTGAGGATCTGGCTGGCGCCAGGCTGACCTGCGCTGGGTGGGCTGCAGAATAAGCGAGTGCTCTGCAAGAGGCAGAGACGTGCATGTGTGAGGAGGGAAGCAGCAGGCAGCGCAGCACTGACCCCTAGCAGCTGCCCTCAGTGCACGGCACGGCAGCTCACCCTGGGAAGAAGATGATGAGCCAGGACAGAACCAAAAGGCGACCCCAGTGAGGTCAAAGAGCTGCACCCAGATAAGACCCCACCCCTAAACAGCTGGCTCTGCCCTCAGTGGGCTCCTGGTTCAGCCTGAGCTGATCAGCTCCATCCTGGCCTCTCCAGGAACCCCAAGCATGCGGGAACGTGGTGGTCAGGGACAGCAGAGTGTGAGCCACGCTGAAGGGACAGCAAGGCAGCGGGGGGCACCAGGACCTGAGGGACACTGAGCGCACCTCCCATGCAGCATGGCCCACCTGCAGACCTGCTCAGAGCCTTGCTCTGAACTCGACCAGGGACAAGCAGGGAAGGGGGTTCACCGTCCCTGCCAGAGGCTACAGGCAACAGGAGAAGCCCAGCCCGCTCTCCTCACCAGTGGAGACTGAGCCCGGAACCCTGTTCCCAACAGGTCCCGAAGGCTGACTGTGGCAAACTCGGGCCACTGGACAGTTTCCAATGTTCCAAGTGGGGTGACACACGCCTCTGGACCTGGCGCCTGGACATCAGAAGGTCAAGATCACCCCAAGTAAAGCCATCAGACCCTCTATTGGGGGATCCGAGTTCCAGCTACCATCTCCTGACCTCAGGGGTTCAGGGTCAACCTGGGCAAAATGGCAAGACATCCTAGAGGAAAACAATTGACCAGATGAAAAAGCCTGTGGGCTGCATAAGGGGTGCATCTGGATTTCACAAAAAGAGCCTCAAAATAGAGACAGGGAACTTCCACCCAGCAGCAACACAGCAGTGAAACTCCAAGTGCACCCGCATGGGCACAACAACTGCCGTGCAGCCCACCTCTAGCGAGGAGCTCCTGAATGGCCCACAAATGTCCCACAGGGCGCAGGGTGCAAGTTCTGCACCGGACGAGGCTCCTGCTGTGACCGGCTTGCAATCCCCACTGGAAGCAGGTTCAGGAGGCTGCGGCAGCTAGGAAGGGGACAACAGCCAGGACCCCACTGTCTGAGGATACCCCAGCATAGCACCTGCCACGTGGTGGTCTAGCACAGCACTGAGTCGCAGGGCAGCAGGACTGTGAGCCTGTTGTGTGGTCCCTCCTGTCCCCAAGCACGTCCGGGTCAGTGCCAGTGACTGTGCACCCTACAGCTCCGGCAGCAGCATGTAGGACGCATGCCACCTCTGGGCCTGGACAAACCATGTGGCGATCCACAGCTCTGGAAGCAGAAGGTGCAGGGCCCGAGGAGCTCATGGAAGGCACAGGCAGAGGCCCACCTCGCTTGCCCACCGACAGTGCACACCAGCCTATCCAGGGGCAAGGGAACATTCTACACGGGGTGCACATGTGGCACGCTCCCCAACTGCCTAGGAGACTAAGGCAGGGCAGCACCATCTAGCACAGGGCCTCGGGCAACTCAGAAAAACCGAAACAGAACAAGAAGCGCGGCTGCAACCATCTTCTCAAACCCGTGTCCTGTGGGCCTCGCAGGACCAAGTGAACACGTCCACGTCCCTCCTCTTCCCTGATACAGCCACACTGCGGGCCCCTGAGCCTCCTGATGATGGAACACTGCAGAACCCCACTTCTCCCTCTCGGCAATTCTATCTTCCAACAAGACTGGACTTGGGAGCTGCAGGCTGAGGTCACTCAGCAGTTTGCTCCACTTCCCAGCTGGGCGCTGGTCCCAAGGGCGAGGGCCGTGTCCTCAGCGCCACACGCGCTGGCCCATGGCACCTCCTGAGCTGCCCACAGCTGTCCACGAACCTCCAGACCCGAGCTCCTGGGACAGCACATACATGCGGCACTGCGCACACGCAGGGTACTCGGTACACACACAGGACACACCCAGCTTCTCGAGGGCCTCGCAGGGAAGTGGGCGCCCGGGTGGACGGGAGGGGCTGTTCCACCTGCACCTGTGGCGAGCACTGAGGACAGTGAAGGAAGCAGCCCTTCCAGAACCTTGAGTGGCCCCCGCCGTCCTCCGGCCCTGAGCGTGGGGAGGGCACTTTCCCGGCATGCCCAGCAGCTCTCCAGTGCACTGCAGAGGGACCCGAGGACCACCAGAAAGGATGGGGGTGCAAAGACTAGGCGGAGACCGATTACACGGCTCCATCCAGGATGCCCGCGACCCTGCTCAGCTGGTCAGCCTGTGGGGGCCAACTTCACGGATCCTGAGGGACACCATCACTGATCCCGACGCTGGCACAACACCAGCACCAACACCCTATGTCTGGAGACAGCTCGGCTGCCCAGGGCTCCATGGCAGAACATTCCATCGCTGAGCGTCGGGACACCGCAGGGCTTCTGAGCACGCGGGTGCCAGGCAGCTCCTGCATCCCTGAGGAGGTGGGGGGACCAGACATGAGACCCCAGGGAGCGAACGCTGGCACGCAGTGCTTGGCGGCTCACTGTGACTGCAACAGGAAGACAGGGCCCCAGACAGGCGGGACGAGGGTGACCACAGGCCATGGAGACTGTCTACCCTGTACTGACCCCAGCACGGCCAGTGGCCGGCTCCACAGAGGGGTCCTGCGCTCTTAGGGGGCTGCGAGGCTCCTGAGTCTGTGGAACAAATCAAACCTTCAGCAGGTCACCCAAGGGTGGGGTGGGGACAGGTTTCCTGGTCGCCAGGCCGTGCTGCTGCGACTCTGCCACAACGTGGCCAGTGGCTCGCTTGCCTGCTGTAGACTTTGCAAGCAGCCGAGTTTGCCAACAGAGGGGTCACTCACAAAGGTGAGCTACATGACAGGTGCCACCACGTCCCCCAAGACCTCTCATTTCACTGTGAGCTTATCAACCCTGCCCCCGCTTTCATTTCTTCTGTGAGCACCTTAAATATGTGTGGTTACCAAGCGGAGAAGCTTATACTGGGCAGGGCAGCGAGAGCAAGAGAGAAAAGTGTGCAGCAGTAGCCTGCTCTCACCTGGACCGAGCAATCCCAGAGAAACCAGACCCCAAGGCTCCCAGCATCCAGGTTGGGTGTCCACCTGGCATCCAGCAGCAATGGGAGCTGCAGGCCACTCACAAACGTCTCGGCTTTTCCAACTGAGGTCCCCAAGGCTGCACCCACAATCCAGATACCCCAGAACAAGTTGCAACAGTCAACTCCTAGCCGCAGACCCTAACTAACAGGAGCACAGCGCTGGGCTGGCCTCTCCGCAGCCAAGGGAACCCCACACAGCACCACGCGGCTCGGAGAGGGGGACAGCAAGGTTGTCTCAGGAATGAGCGTGGGGAGTCACCCTGGCTTCAGGGTACCAGCTCCAGGAGGCCATGCTTCTCTCGGGGCAGGTGATCCTAGAACTGCCACCCGACAGGTTACTAAAGGGAAACACTTGGGAGAGTTCGCACACCACGCCCCCACCCCAAGTCCTGAGCAGAGGACCGCAGCCCTGAGTTACCATCAGCTCTGTCTTCGTTGCTTGACGCCCACAGTCAGACTTGCTTAGGGTCCCTGGGCACAGCTTTCTGGAGAGCGTCACCCCAAGTGTCCACCAAGACCGAACTAACGTGGAGAGAGCCCACCACGTGCGGGCCCAGCACCGCCCCGGGTGGCCCGGCTTCTTCCATCCCCAACTCCCAGCTGAGACTCGCTGGTGCCCACCACCGTGTTCCCATCACGGGAAAGACGATCCCCTCCCGCAGGACCCCAGGCAGAGAGAACTAGTCTGTTCCCAGACCAGACTCCATGCAGTGGGACACCCCCGGGAGGGAGAGGCTCAGGCCTAAAATTCGCCACCAACAACCAGGGCTTCGGCTGCTGGTTAAACACCCCAGCAGCACTTAGGCCAAAAGGAGGAGGTGACAGCAAACCCCACCATCCCTGGGGGTCTTTCCCAGACAGTGACCCCAGCCGGCGTTTAGCCAAAGTGGATCCAGTCTCTGGTGAGAACGGGGTCGTCTGTAAGGACTCTAGGGTGCAGAGACAGACAAGGGCTTCCCCCCCTCCGAGGGGTGAGAAGGCGAGTCCGGTCGCCAAGGGCTCCGAGGGGGGCTTCTGTCGCCCCCCACACATAGGGCCTCCTCGGGAGTCATCCCGGGACACCAGTTGCTTCCCGGCCTCCCCCGCGGCGGGAGGGTTCCCCAGGCTTGGGGATGGGGATCCCAGGTCCGGGAGGCGAGGCGAGACAGGGGAGCCCCGCGAGGCGCTGAGAGGGGGCGCGCGGGGTCAGCGTCCACGGCCAGACACCCGCACACAGCAGGCGCCCGGCCAGGCCGCACGGAAGCCTCGGCCTCACGTACCCAGCGCCGCCGGCCGGCCCGACCCCGTATCCGGGGAAGGCTCGGGGAGAGGGGAGGCCGCGAGGCCGGAGTGGCAGCGGCCGCCCGGGACAGGGGGCCGTGGGAGCCGAGCGTCCCCGGCGGCGCGGCGGGCTCGGGGGGAGGGTCCCGGCGCACGCGGCCCCGCGCCCCGCTCGCGCCCCGCTTGCGCCTGGGGGTACTTACGTTGCTCTGGGCGTCGATGGCCTGCAGCAGCCGGTCCCTCATCTGCTGCGGGGACGCCGGAGCCGCTGTCATTGCCTGGGTGAAGCGGGCGGTGGAGGGCGGCCGGGCGGAGGCTGGAGGGACCGGGGGACGAGGGGTCACTCACTCGCCGGCCTCCGGGAGCGGAGCCGCATGTTCCCCGCGGCGCCGGAGGGAGGTCGGGGCGCGCGGGGCCGGGCGGAGAGGGGACGAGGGGGGCCCGAAGATCGGGGATGGGGAGGGGAGGGGGGAACACAGAGCCCCGGCCGCCGCCGCCGCCACCGCTTGAGGAGGAGGAGGAGGAGAGGGAGGAGAGGGAGGAGAGGGAGGAGGAGGAGGAGGAGGAGGAAAAGGAGAGGAGGAGGAGCCGAAAGGAGCCGCCACCACCGCTGCCGCCGCCTCGAGAACCAAACTCCAGTGAGCTGCCCCCGCGCGGAGCACTCTGGGTAACCCGCGCCGCACGCAGCGTCGGCGCCACGCTGAGGAGGTTGGGAGACGGGGGCGGACGCAGGCGCGCGCACAGGCGGGGCGGGGCCACGGGCCCACCACGCCCACCATCGCGGTTGCGCAGGCGCGCGCAGGCGCAGGCTCGCCACCGCGCCTCCCGGCCCGGCGGAGCCGTTGGGAGGTGGTTGGGCGGGGCAACGGCCACTCTGCGGGCCACTCCCCGTCCCTCCCCGGAGGCGGAGCTGCTGACGGAAGCTCCCGCGGAAGCCACGCCCCCTCTCGCTCCGGAGGCGGGGTTGATGGCGGAAGGTCGCGCGGAAGCCACGCCCTCTCCTGCCCCGGGGACGGGGCTGCTGACGGAAGCCTGCGCGGAGGCCTTGAACCCGGCCGGCCCAGGCAGCCGCTCGCGGGGGAGAAGCACACTGCCCCCACGCGCGCGCGCGCGCGGGAGTCGCGGAAACTCAGGCGCTGGCGGCTTTCCCGAACGTCGGGGTCCGCGTCGGTCCTTTCGGGCTGCGAGGGGACCAAGCGGATGTGTTGTGGCTGCAGCGCCCAGGGACCTTGAGGGTGCCGCCGCCTCTGCAAAGTGGGAATCTCGGGATGCCGCGGGGCTGAAGCTCCCGGGTTGGGGGGGGTTGGGATGTCGTGGGGCTGCAGCGCCGGATTGAGGGACCTCGGGATGCCGCAGGGCTAAAGCTCCCGGGTTGGGGGGGTTGGAATGTCGTGGGGCTGCAGCGCCCGATTGGGGGACCTCGGGATGCCGTGGGGCTGCAGCGCCCGGGGGTGGGGGGAACCTCGGGATGCCCAGGTCTCTGAACGGGGCGTAGATTTGCACCCCGCGCGCGGCCAGACGTGACCCTGTGCGCCGAGGGAACCTCGGGGGATTTGCGGGTGCGGCGCGTCTGCAGGGCGCGCGCGTCCTGAGGTGACGCTCTCAGGACATCCCGGGGATCCCTGGGACGCAGCCGCCTCTTAAGAGAAGTGGGATCAGTCTCTACGAGCCACTCACGCCTCGATGGGACCCTGAGGGCTCGGAGGTACCACGATCTCCGGGTGCTGCGCTCTCAGCCGAGACGTGAAGCCAGGTCTGCAGAACCAGGCGCATGACGAGGAAGTCTCGGGGATCCCTGGGGCGCCGCCTCTGGGGAGAACCCATGGTGCCCCCCTCCGGGTTCGGGAAGCCCCGGAGCCCCGGGTTTCGAGGATGCTAGCGCTCCTTGTCTCCCGAGACCTAACCGCCACACCCTCAGCAAATCCCTAGTTAAGGAGACCCTCCACCTTGTCTTGTTCTTATCAAAACAGGAAGCGGTCCGGTCACCCTAAGATTCGGGTGAAACAGCACCGCCCAATGAAGTGTAAGCCTGCACCCCCTCGCCAGAGAGCCTTCCTTTCAGGGGTGGTTACCAGAAAATGAAGACTTTAAACCTCGGGCACATACCTGTTACAAGCCTCGTGCCCCTGTAGGGAACGCTCAAGCCGGAGATCTCCATTTCTTGAAGCCAGATGCTAAGAGCATCCCTTGCGGTCTCAGTTGCAGTGTGCCTCCTATTTCAGCATAGCTCTGTGCCTATGCCCGCATAGATGCCAGCCTATGCGGTATAGTCGTAGGCTGACTCCTGTTGACCTTCCCACAAGGGGCAGGGATGGATCTTGTCCTGTCTCAAACTGGGTTCAAGGGCAGAGATGTTTTTTTACATATTCCTTCCTGTTCTTTGGAAGCCATCTAGACATCACAGAGCTTTATCATTATAATTGTATCACCATGTTCCTGACCTGTTCTTTCTCCACCCTGTATGGGGCCATTAAGCCCTATTAACATGTCTAAGGATTGTCAGGGCTGTATTGTTGATGGTGGTCCCACCTGTTTTGGACTTTGCACCTGCAGTCTGTCACTATTGATGTCATCACTGCGCAGGGTACAGACTTCACCCCCTCTTTCATGGTATATAAGGGATTAGGTTCCGTAATAAACTCGACTTGGTTTTTCGGCTTTTCCAAGATCCCCTCTTGCCCCAGCCTGACTTGATTCTTGCTGATCCCACTCTGGTACCCGTCAGGATTGCCAGGTAAGCGTGCTGGTCACGGGACCCTGCAACCCCACCATCTGGGGACACCTATTAGTCCTGAATTTATTATATCCCTGGACCGTTTTTATTTTTAAAAAATTGAAATAAAAAGAGAAGAAAAGCAAACCGGCCGTCTCTACTGGGGTCTGATACTTCTGCGAGTCTCTAAATCGGTCCTTCTGAGTGTTTGTGCTTCTTCCTCCCGCTTGGAAACTGGCCCATTACGCAGATTATTTTATCTCAGCTCCTGAGCAGACCTATGTATCTTACTGTTACAGAGTGGCCTTGTAGCCCTGCCTGACCTGCCGGCCATTCTGCCTGGGCGCCCTCAAGCTGCCTTCTGGCCACCGCCATGCCCCCCTTTCTCTCACTCCGGATTAGTCCTGAGGACTCTGTGGGATGACTACTCTGTCTCCATCTTTGTGGGTTCTGGGGATCGAACAGCTGTGGTGTGGTGTGAGCTACGAGGGGTTTTACGTTCTGAACCTGGGTGGTCTTTAGTTTTTCTCTCCTGGCTTTTGTTTGTTAAAATTCAGGCTGGCCTCGAACCCGCAGCACAGCTAAGGATGACCTATACAGAATCCTGCCCCCCCCCCCCCGTGCCCTTCTTGCCCCCTTGTGTCTTAATTTTAATGCAGAGCCTTTGCCTCCTCCCCCCCCCCACCCCCCGCCAGGGATCCCCAAGAAACAGAAGCCCCAGGTGGTGACAGTCACTTGCCAAGTAAGCTGCAGATTTCAAGCAATACATGGGGAAGGGCACGCTGGCCACAAATGGGGCCGTGATGAAGTCGGCTTCTTAAAGGGGGGGAGCAGCCCGGAACTGGATCTGCAGGATGGAATTCTGCAAGTGGGAAGGAAGGAGAGAACTCCTGAAGCTTGTCCTCTCTCCTCTGCTGCACCGTGGTGTGCATCTTTCTCCTCCCCTCATCTCCTCCTCCTCCCTCTCTCTCTCTCTCTCTACTACTACTACTACTATGATGGTCCAATATAAGGAGTGTATAGCTGTGCCAGGAGGAGGGGGGACATTTGGCAAGATGACTCTCCATCTGTACTTGCTTGCATGCTCTGACCACTTGTGTAGGGAATTCCAGATATTTCTGCAGAGAAACAGCTGAGCTTGGGACCTAGGACAGCGCAGCCTGCCCCCTGCTTTGTTTATAAGGCAGCGAACCACGTGTCCTGCTGGGGAAGCTTGGGGGCGGTCAACTCTGGGGGTGGAGGTAGAAGGTCATTTTGGCCACAGAGTGAGTTCAGCTGGAGCCTGGGCTTCCAGTTTGGATCCAGCCTGGGCTACATGAACCCCTTTCCAGTCACAGGAAGGTGGTGGATTGGGAGCAGCTCCCAGAGGGGGCTTTGGAAACCCAACGTTCCACACTCCACCCTGGACAGTGATTTCCGGGTACTCATGCACTGGACAACTCAGGTACACTTGTGAATTACATAAATGTCAAGGCCTTAAAGCGCCTGCTGCTTAAGGAAAAGGATCTGAGTTCAGATTCCCAGATCTCACTTAAAATGCTAGAGTGGTGTGATGGCCTTGGAAGTTGGAGCCTGGGAAGCCCCCTCCCCCCCAGCAAGCTGATTAGCCTGATTAACCCTTTAGGCAAGTTCTTGATTTGATGTACTCACCACTAAACTAAAACATCAACTGCACAGATTGCCCTAATTTTAGTTTTCAAATTCATTTAGGTATGCATACACCCCAGAAAGAAAGAAACCAGGCTAGAGAGATGGCTCAGAGGTTAGGCCTCTGTCTGGCAAGATCCCACCTGGAAATGCCAGGTGAAAATGGCAGCCACCTACACTTCCGGCCTGGTGGGCGGAGCCTGGGGAATCCCAGAGGGAAGCAAAAAGGGGGTAGAGGCAATCTGGAGTGATTCCCAAAGTCACGCTTGGGCCTCCACGGGGACACACAGTGCCTGAGACACACACAAAAATAAGCGTGTGCAAAAACAAATGTTCTAAAGAGTCAAAATATTACATTTTGTAAAACTTGTGTCTCCAGGGCAGTGAGCTGCTCCCCCCCCCAATTAACAGAGCCCCTCTCAGAATGTTTCGAAACTCACTAGACCCTTCCCCCAAGTCAAACAGAAGGAAACAGATCTGGGAGAGAAAGGAAACCCCAGAGCTGTCTGCAAACTGCGGCACAAGTCTGGCTGCAGAGACGGCTCAGAGGTTAAGTTGCTGTGTCAAAAGTGGGAGCTCCTGAGTGCAAGTCCCATGTAAATAACGCCAGGCGGAAACACATCAGCAGCCTGCACTTCCGCCCTGATGGGCGGAGCCTGGGAAACCCCAGAGCAAAGAGAAGGTAGAAGCCATCCAGGGTGATTCCCCCAGCGCTGGGAGGTCCGAACAGGGATTTTATTGCCCCTGGAAGAAGAGAGAAGCTCTTGGTGCTTGGAGCAGAGAACAGAGAGGAAGGTCTGAGGTCACAGAGAGCCGACCTGGGAGGGGGACAGAGCCACCATGGTGGAACCCCGAGGTGGACAGCAGGAAGAAGTGATGCTCGAAGCCACAGATGATTACAGCTCAGGGCTGGAGAGTGTCCCAAGCTGCCAGGGGAGGGAGGTGAAGGGGGGGCGCTATTGAACTGAAATGACATTTTTCCCATCGATTTGCCCCAGCTGGACCAGCTGGAAGTCAAGACACCCTCTGCCAGGTGGGACTTGCAAGATGTAGTACAGCAATGGAAGCATCCCATCCCGAAAGATGGTGTGGGACAACCACCAACCCTTAGTCAGAGGACAGTCCCAGAACTACCAAAATTCAGGGGGTCCCCAAGGGAAAGAAGGCTGTAAACAATATGAGATGAGGAGACACTGGCTGAGAGTCTGGCCCACGCTGAGCTCCTGCAACATGGTTGCCATTGAGATACCCCTGGTCCTGTATGTCACCCCAATAAACTAATGAGTTCACCAAGTTAGATTTGATGACACCCTAACTTAGGTTTGCTCTCTAATCCCCTCCCGGGGGTGAATAGATGTTGTATGGCATATGCCCCCCAGGGAAAAAAGGTGGCACGCATGGGATCGAACTCTGGGATCCAGGTGTGTGAGCAGGTGCTCCTCCCCAGCCCTCTTGCTGGCCCTTACTTACATGCATTTAAATGTTTTTTTTCCGGAACCTGTAGCCTAGGCTAGAGTGCCGGCCAACAAGACGAGGATCCTCCGGCCTGGCCTTCTGTGCCACAGGGCACAGCTACATAAATTTTGTTTAGGAGAGTGCCCACGTGCGCGAGCCTTAGAAGTCTGAAGACGAGCACATGCTTTTGCCTGCCGAGCCTCTTGCGGCGCTGGGCTTGCTCAGCGGGTGCCTGGGATCTGAATTCAGATCCCCATGCTTGCTCAGCGAGCACTTTATCAGCTGTGCCATCTCCTCAGCCCCAGCTTGGGTTCCTTTGGTGGGATTGGGGATGACCCTCCCACCCTATATACACGACAGATGTTCTCTACCGTTGAGCTGCACTCGTGGTGGAAAGGAGAGAACTGGCTTCCAAAGTTGTTCTCAGACGTCCATCTGTGCACCCTGACACAGAACCAACTCCCCCATTTCCCCCAGAAAAATAAAGATTGGACCACCAACCCCAATGTTTGATTTTTGAGCCAACACCAAGGCAGATTGACAAGTGAACATGGAAACTGAACCTCACATGCCGACCCTGCATGGCCCAGTTCCGAGTGCACTGACCCCCCCAGGAAGTCACCATGACTGGGGCTGGCGACTCGGCCCCCAGCCGCTTTATTCCACCAAGGGCTTGTGGTGAACACAGTCGTGTCCCCCCCCAGGGACTTCCAAGGAAATTAACTTATTGCCTGGTTGCAGGCAGTTTGGTGTGTCCTCAGGATGGGTGGCTGGCAGCGGTGACCCTGTCCAGGGCTGGCCGGCTCCAGCCCAGGGAACCCACTGTCCACAAGACATGGCCTCCCCGAAGAAAGCCATCATGTGATAGAAACCAAAGATAACAGTCACTTGGCGACCACGACAGCCAAACGCAGGATTGTCCTGCCGGTCAGGCAAGGTGACAAGACTAAAGCCATGGAAGGATCTAGGAGTGTTGTCTTCTAAGGAGCACAGCTGGGTGGCAGACATCCTGAAACCCGCAAGAAGAGAGCACTGGGGGGCTGCGGGGAGCACACCCCGCTGCAGGGAAGTGGCAGCCTGGTGACAGGTCCTGCCCCAGGCTGTCAGCACAGTTCCCTGATGTTCTGGCCACACACATTCTCAGCGTCCTCAGGAACGGAGAGGCAGAGCCTCAAAGACCAGGGAGGAGGGGAGCCGGTTCTGAACACAAGGCTCAGGAGCTGAAGAGCCTGCAAAAGGGAGAAAGGCCATGAGAAGGGGAGGGGCGCGCCCGAAGACACTGTGGAGGGGTGGGGGGGGAAGCACAAAGGTCACGAGGACCCAGATCGGCCCCCCATTCCCCACAGGAAAAGCACAGGAGCCCCCCCCAGCACAGGGGCGTCCCCATCACTATGGTAGGTGGAGACAGGAGGGTCCCTGAGGCTTGTGGGCCAGCAGTCGGGCTCCAGCCCCTGAGAGACCCTGTCTCAAGGGACAAGGCTGAAGATGACAGGGCAGGATAGGCAAGAAGGACGCATAGCTGCTTGCACGGGCACACGCGTCCACATGCCAGAAACATACACACGAGGGCACATACACATGCCAGAAACATGCACAGGAGGGCACGCACACACGCACGCATGCACGCACAGCTGCCTGCACGAGCACACGCGTCCACATGCCAGAAACATACACGAGGGCACATACACATGCCAGAAACATGCACAGGAGGGCACACACATACACACGCACACACTCACGCACAGCTGCCTGCACGAGCACATGCGTCCACATGCCAGAAACATACACGAAGGCACACACACACATGCCAGAAACATGCACACACAGCTGCTCGCAGCAGGAACATATGCGCCCACATGCCAGAAATATGCACAGACACATATACACACACATGCACACACGTGTGCGTAGACACACGAGCACACACACACACACACACGCACGAACACTCACGCACACAGGCTGCTGGGAGATGGCTCAGGGTTAAGCCTCTGTTTCACAAGGAAAAGGATGTGAGCTTGGACCCTCATCCAATGTAAAAAACGCCACATGGAAATGTTGGCGCTTGCACTTCCCGCCCTGGTGGGTGGAGCCTGGGAAAACCAAAGCAAAGCAAGGAGGAGGTAAATGCAATGCAGGATGACTCCTGAAGTCACCCTTGGTCCTCCACAGGGACACACAGTGCCCTGATACACTCACACACTAGATAGATAGATAGATAGATAGATAGATAGATAGATAGATAGATAGATAGATAGATAGATAGATAGATAGATAGATAGATAGATGATAGATAGATAGATAAAATAAGTAAAACAAGCAACAGCTTATGGCTTTGCGGATAAGGTGCTTATATCCCATCTGATGATCACAGTTGGATCCCTGAACGTCACATGATGGAAGTCACATCCACAAGCTCCTCTGAGGTCTGTATATGTGTCATGGCACATGCATCCCCACCTGCACCCACAAGCGAAGGCTAAATAAATAGATAGAAAAAAAAAACCTAAAAAAAAAAAAAAAAACTAACACAAAGTAAAACCAAACAAGCAACCGTAACAGCTGGGTGCTATGGTGGCCGGCGCTCAGGATGCTGGGACAACAGGTGCAGACACAAGGCTAGCTTGGGCTATTTAGTTTATTTCAGATACTTTGGGGGATGATGGCAGAAGGGAGAGAAGCAACTTCTGAAAGTTGTCCTCCGACCACATGCCACAGCAGTGGTATGTGACTTCTCTCTCAAAAATTTTTTTTTCATTAAAAGGAGGTTTTGGGCTAGAGAGATGACTCAGGAGTTAAGACTCTATCTGGCAAGCAGAAGGTCCTGAGTTCAGATTCCAGGTCCCACAAAAAAAATGCCAGATGGCAATATGGCAATAGCAGTGGCCTGAACATCCAGCCCTGGTGGGCGGAGACTGGGAAATCCCAGATCGAAGCAAAAAGGAGGTGGAAGCAACTCAGGATGATTCCCAAAGTCACCCTTGGGCCTCCACAGGGAGACAAGTGCAGGTCTCTCTCCCTCTCCCTCTCTCTTTCTCTCTCTCCCTCTCTCTCTCTCTCACACACACATTTTTTTTTTCCTTTTCTTTTTAAATTTTTTTTTATTATTATTATTATTTATTCAACTGTGTGCATATGCGTGTGTATGTGTGCGCGCGTGTCTGTGTGTGTGTGTGTGTCTGTGTATGTGTAGAACCACGGACGAATTCGCGAACCACCATGGACGCCTCCACCTCTTTCTGCCCCGGGATTCACAGGCTCCGCCCTACCAGGACCAGAAGCGCAGGCCGCCCCCACTTCCGCCTGGCGTCTATACGTGGGATCTGGGATCAGAACTCAGGACCTTCCGCCTGCAAGGCGGAGGCTTAACCCCTGAGCCACCTCTCCAGTCCCTTTTTTTTCCTTTTCAAAAAGGACATGTCTCGGTTAAAGCGTTTGCCAGGCAAGCAAAAGGTCCAGGACCAGAGTTCGAATCCCCAGACATAAGCTGCATGGACGAGCCCACCACCTGTGACTGTGGCAAGGAAGCCCCCCAGAGCTGTCAGATGACATAGATCTCAAATCAGAAGAGGGGACGACTGACCAAAGGTGACTCCCACCACCTGCCCAGCCTTCAGATGCACACTCGCACGCACACACTCACACATACAATATTCACTCACACATGCACTCATGTGCACTCACACTGGCACACATGCACACTCATGTACAGAACACATGCACATGCTCACTCATGCATACTCACGCACACACACATACACAAACCCCTACACAGGTGTTTGGAACATGAGGAGCCACACCCAGCCTTCTCCCCTACACACACAGACATACACACACAGACACAGACACACACACACACACACACACACGGCCCCAAGCACACACTGGCTGGGCCTCCACTGCCACAGCTGGACCCCTGCAGGCCGAGGGTCCTCATGGAGGAAGCAGGCTGACCTCTAGGGGCAGTGGCCGGGGACCGCGACTCACATAATCATGCAGAACATCATGAACACGTTCCACAGCGCAATGAAGATCCGGAAGTAGCGCAGGCTCAGCAGGAACTCCCGGATGTTGTCACCTGTGAGGCCAGATAGCACCCTAACTGACTCCTGGCCATCGCCACACCCACCGTGCCCCTCTCCTGCAGCCGGGACCCAGCACTGAACACTCAGGACCCAACACCTAGCACTGAGCACTCAGGACCAGGCACCCAGCACTTAGCACTCAGGACCAGGCACCCAGCATTCAGCATTCAGGACCTAACACCCAGCACTCAGCATCTAGCACCTGGCACTTGAGACCCAGGTACTCTGACCCACCTGACAGGATTCCTTCACCACCTCCCAGCAGCAGGAAAAAGGGTGCCTTCTGCTGCATCCCCTGTTTATATGAGTTCTGGGCACCAGCCACAGGCCCCATGTGGACATGGCAGGCACTTTAGCCTTATTCCCAAGCTGCGTCTCCTGCAGCCCAGGGTGACCCTAAGCTCGTGACCCCTCCCACACCCGTGCTGGGCGAACACGCGTGTCCACCGGACCCGCTCACTTGCTATTTCTCATGGCCTGTGTGCCTACAAGCATTTTATAACTTCAAATATGGGGGAAAAATTTTAAATCTAACAATCTTGAGACACTAAAGTGACATTCAAGCCAGGCCTGGTGCATGGCTGTGAGCCGAGCAGACGGGCGGAGGCAGGACGCCCATGCTCATGCCAACCGGGCCATGCCAGGCCACAGCTCATAAAACCTGAACCACCACAGTGATCCAGACACTTGGTTTCCAGGACTGTCCCTCAAGGTTTCAAATCAGCCACCTTCCCACCACCCATGTGACTATCCACCCACCCATCTATTCACCTGCCCTTCCACCCATTCACCCATCTCTCCATTCACCAACCTGCCCATCCATTTACCCATCCACTTACTTATCCATTCATCCATCTATCCATTCCTGCAATAATTCACCCATTGGTCCTCCCATCCATCCACCCACCCACCCACCCATCCATTCACCTACCTACCTACCTACCTACCCATTCATCCATCCATCCATGCATCCATGCATCCATCCATCCGTCCATCCACCCACTCATCCATCCATCCACCCACCTACCCACCATCCATACACCCACCCACCAATGCACCTACCATCTATCCATCCACCCACCCATCCATCCACCCATCCACCCATCCATCCACCCATACATTCACCCACCAATCCACCCACCATCCATCCATCCACCCACCCACCATCCATCCATCACCCATCCATCCATCACTGATCCATACATCCATCCGTCCATCCATCCGTCCATCCATCCACCCACCTGCCCATCTGTCCACCCACCCGCCCGCCCATCCATCCATCCATCCATCCACCTCCCCCCACACACACACTCAAGTAGACCCCCACCCCACACACAGGGGTGGGTCTTAGGGCACTGTCAGCTGGTGTCCCTGTGAAGAAGAGATGGCAGACTCTCCCAAGCCCTGAGGTGTTCTACGGTGGCACCAGCGTGCTAATCCAGCCCAAAGATTTCTGCCACGCCCTGACTGAATTGATACCCTGTGATGGCCCAGTTACCACCCCACCCGACACCCCTCTTTTCTCCTCACCCCTCTGAAACAGCACAAAGTAAACTCCAGGAGTCCTTCCCCCCTCCCCCCATCCCTTGCCCCCACAGCTTTTCCCCCCCATCCTGCAGTCAGCAGTGGGCAATAGGTGCTCAATAGACACCTGTGACCGGGCAGATGGTGCACCCCTGTGTCCCCGCTCTTGGGAGGAGGCGGGATCAGCGCTCAGGCCAACAGGCTGCTAAGAAGCAGTCTACAAATGAAATGGAGGAGGGTCAGGCTGGGGACAGGACCCGTCTCCCTCGGGGCCCGGGCCATACCTGTGCTGGGCTCCCCGGACTCCTCCCCAAAGCCTTGCGTGTCTTTCTTTTTCCTAGAGAGGGGCAGAGCATGTCACTTCCCGTGGGACACAGCCCCCTGTCCGCCCGCCCTGCCTCACCCTGGGACACAAAACTCCTGCCTTTCTGCCCTGGGGAATCCCCTGGGGGAACCTGAAGCCCACTGGTGACCAAAGCCACCTAGGGTCCAGAGAGAGACACGAGCAGGAAGTGAACCTGAGACTCTGGGGGATCTCCTGGGTGGGGTCTCTGGGAATGGAGACTCCAGGTTTTAAGTTCCAGGGGTAAAAAAGAAAGTCCACACAGGTGGGGGCGTGGTCAGAGGTGGGCGTGGCCGGGGCAGAACCTAGGAAGTTATTGTTCAGGGAGCTTGGCCTGGGCTGTGGTGAATTGGGAGCCTGGGCAGGGTCTTGGCACGGCCTGGGCATTTCCAAGGCCTGGCACTGGATGCTGAGGGGCCTGGGGCCAGAATGAAGGGCAGGGGCGGAGCCTGGGGCCCGTATGCAGGGCAGGGGCAGGGCCTGGGGCCAGAATGAAGGGCAGGGGCGGGGCCTGGGGCTGGCATGCAGGGCAAGGGCGGGGCCTGGGGCTGGCATGCAGGGCAAGGGCGGGCCTGGAATGCACCGGCAGGGTCCCGGCCTACGGTGCATGCAAGGACAGGGGAAAAGGTCCGAGAGGGGGGAGCTGGGGACCTGGCATGGGTTGTGGGCGCGGCTTTGGGTGTGGGATTAGGCGCTGGGCATGGCATGGGGCAAGGGTCCAAGAGAGCAGGACTCAGGATAATTTTGGGCTGTGGGGCGGGGCGATGGATAGTGGGCAGGGCTCGAAACGTGTCCCAGAGGGGTGGTGGTGGTGGTGGGCGGAGCTCGGGGCGAGGCCAGTGCAGCCTCCACTACTCACAGCTTGAAGTTGAGCACTGCTCCAGCGTTCATCAGCAGCGTCCTGCGGGGGAACAGTACCGCTCAGAAATGCCCCCCCAGGCTGTGACCCCAACACCAGGTTGTGTCTCCTCCACCGGCTGTGTCCCTCCCGGTTGTGTCTCCTCAACAGATTATGACCACCGCAGCCTCCGTCTTCCCCCGCTGTATCTCCCCCAAGGCTGTGTCTCACTCCCACCCCCCACCCCCGACGTGTCCTCTCCGGTTGTGTTCCCCCAGTCTGTGTCCCCCCGGTTGTGTTCCCCCCAACACGTTATGACTCCCAGCCTCCATCCACCCTCCCTCCCCCGGCTCTATCCCCCCAATTCCGATTACCCGAACAACAGGATGTCCCCTATCATCTTTACAGACGGGTCCGGCCTTCAGAACCGGAAACGGAAGCGGCGAGGAGGGCGGGATGAGGCTTTCAGACTCACCAATCCTAAAGCCACGCCGGGCAGAGCTAAGCCAATGGGAAGCCAGGCCCGGGCCGGGGCCCCACCTCCTCCAGGCTGCGCGCCCCGCCTCTAGAGACTCTGGGAAGGAGGGGCGGGGCTGCTGTCTCGTGACGTCACGGACGAGGCGGAGCCTCCAGGGCGCGCAGACGCAGTGTCTCCTGCCCGCCGCGCTTTGGGGTTTGTGGACGCGGGGGGTCCCCGGTTCTCGTGGGGATGGGGTGCGAGCTCAGTGGGCCCCCGCACCAAGGCACTGCGACTGGCTGGGCTTCAACAGGAGGGGTGTGTTCGTCCCCCACAGATTGCCGGATTCTGAACCAGGAGCCCCTCGGAGGGTGCGGGTCGGAGGTCCCGAGGTTGGGGGTCCTAGCTGATCCGGCTCGCGCGGGGAGGTTCACAAGGGGCTTAGGGGGGTGCACGCGAGGGGGCGCCAGATCCTAATTGGCCGCGTTTGCTGCGGATCCTGTTGTCTCTCTGTGGGGCTCCACGGGTCGGGGCACCCCCGCAAGCCATTACCCTCGTAGGTTCCACCAAGACCCTCACCTTCGGCGGGTTTCCAGAAGCCAGCGCGCGGTGGCCCCGCCCTGCAGGACTGGGGGCGGGCCCAAGGGCGGCGCCTGGAGGGGGGGGCGGAACCAGGAGCCTGGGGCGCGTTGGGGCGCACGGAGGGGCGCATGGAGCTGCTGTCGGCGCTGAGCCTGGGCGAGCTGGCGCTCAGCTTCTCGCGGGTGCCGCTCTTCCCGGTGTTCGACCTCGGTTACTTCATCGTATCCATCATCTACCTCAAGTATGAGCCAGGTGAGTGGGAGTTCTGGGAGGCTGCAGAGGGGGGTCACCTGTGGCCTGAGAGGGTCGGCCCTAGCCGGAGAATGATAGTAAAGATCCCCCGCTCTGCTAGGCTGGATCGCGGGGAACAGGAGGAGCAGGAGGAAGGAGGAGGAGGAGGCGGCAGAAGCTGAGATCCTAGGGCGCTCCCACGCGTGCGCGCAGGTGGAGGACGGGAGCGCGTCCCCCGTTCCGGGGTTCGTGGAAAGGGGGCCGCAGATGCGATGCACCTGGAGCGACCGAGAGGGACAGGTCGTGGCCGATTGCAGGGGGGATAAGGGACTGCGGGTTGGAGGGGACCCCAGAGAAGGTCACAGGCTGGCGTAGGGCGGCGTGAGCTGGGGAGTGGCTGTGGAGTGAGGTCGAGTGTCCCAGCTGCCACCCGCTTGGGTGACCTCGCTTCCCGCCCTTGGCAGGCTGTGCTGTGTCTATATATAAAGGCTGGGGCAGCGATCGTGTTTGTGGAGGGGCGAGGGGGGTGACAGCCGTGTCCCGCCTTAGTGCATCTTCGCGGTGCCCCCCCGCCCTTGCTGCTGGGTCTGGTTGGCTCGGGAACGCTGGCGGTCCTGACCGGGGTTGGAAGGCTCGGAGGCACACTCCTGTGGTTGCGCAACGGAGGAACCCCGTTTCTTGCATTACATTTTAAATTTGTGTGTGTGTGTGTGTGTGTGTGTGTTTTTAAAGAGGAGGAACGCAGCTCCTGCCTGTAGCCCCAGCATTGGGGACGTTGAGGCAGGAGACTAGCAGCTAATTCGAGGTTACCCAAGGCTTTGCTGTGAATTCCGGGCTGGGGGGGGGGGACGGGAACGCAAATAGCCTCTCTAGAATGTGCTATTTTTATCCAAGTTTCTGCACAAGCAAATGTGTGTCTTGTTCGTTGTCTGTGATTTGAATCATCCCAGTGACGCCACCTCGCTTAAGGGGGCCGCGGTGTTTCACAACCCCCCACCCACCCTTCGAGGCGGGGGGATGCAAATGACCCGGCTATCTCAGGATGGAAATGGCTTCTCTCTTTTCTGGGGGCAGTGAAAGTTTCTTTCAAAAAAAACTCTGGCTGGAGAACTTTGGAAAGAGTTTAGGTTTAAAAAAAAAGAATAATAAAAATATTCAAATGAACTTGGTGTTGGGCGCTTCCGGGGCTGGCGTTGCTGCTGCCCAAACCGTGTATGCATGGTTTTCTTTGGTTCAGGGTCTTCCTGTTTACCCTGTGCCTTTCAAAGTCTTTCTGGAGAGCCAGTGCTTCGCCAAACAAGCTCGGAACCCGGGCTTGTATTTCCCGTGGCTGGCAGAACGCCTGTCGCTCAATCCGACCTGAGCAATTGCAGAGTTGTCCCGAAGCCAGAGAAAAGCATGTGGGTTCATTATTTGTTGATTAGATTTTTTATTATTTCACTCTTTAATTTTATTTTAATGAATTGGGACCTGCGAGAGAGTAACCCGGAGACTTGCTTGAGTTCAATCGCCAGAAGCCCACGTGGTGGGAGAAGTGATTTTGGAAAGTTGCCCTCTGACCTCTACTGTGCACTATGGCATGCACCTCTCTCTCTCTCTCCCTCTCTCTCTCTCTCTCTCTCTCTCTCCCTCTCCTCGCTCTCCTCCACAAATAAAAAATTTGAAAAGAATCTAAAAGAAAAAAAGAACCAAGAATACACCTAAGTTTATAAATGTTTTTACCCACTCATCATCGTGTGTATGTGAACATTCGCATGTGCATGGCACAACATATGTGTAAGTCAGAGGATATCTTATGGGATTTAGTTCTCTCCTTCCAATATGTGGGTTCCAGGAATCAACTCAGGTCTTTACCTTTAGCTGCAAGCCTTCTATACACTGAGCCCATCTCAACAGCCCTTTATTTTCTTTTGAAAGCAGAATTTTGTTAAATAGCCCAGGCTAGCCCCAATCTCATCCCTAGGGCCAGGATGACACACTTGTGTTTATTTACAGTAAACCACCTGCAGTAGAAGCACCAGAGTCTGAATGTTCCAGAAAGCTGAGGTTCTTCGCTTCCTGAGCCTCAGCAGGTTTCCCAAGCCTGGCTGGATTTCAGAGATGCCTGAGAGGTTTTAGAATTCCATCGTAAACTGGCCGGCTGGGGTGACAGACACCCAGAAACCTGAAGCAAGATTTGTAACTTCACGGACAGCTACAGAGATTGACCAGGACCTTGTGTCCAAACAGAATTGAGAAAGGGCTGACAATTGTGGCTGCCTGGGAAAGTCCAGGGAGGGCTGGGGGCGGGGCTCAGAGGAGAGTGACAGCCCAGCATCCTCAGGGAGGGCTGGGGGCGGGATTCAGAGGAGAGTGACAGCCCCACATCCTCAGGGAGGGCTGGGAGCGGGGCTCAGAGGAGAGTGACAGCCCAGCATCCTCAGGGAGGGCTGGGGGCTCAGTAGAACCCTGGGTCACATCCCTAGTCCCAAGCAAAGGCTCGGTGGGTAGAGCTGCCCACGTTCCCCACGCAGTGACCCCAGTTAAGTCCCCAGAAGCCCACGTGGCTGAAGGAGAGACCTGACCCCGGAAGGTGTCTAATCGGGAGGCTGTTTTCAAATTTGTCTTCCCAGGGATCTCTGGGGACCCCGCTTTGTGGTCTTCCAGAAACAGGGAGTCGCTGGTATGAAGTGAACGTTTGAGCTGCGGGCCAGGGAAACGGACCTGAACCCTGGTCCCCGCGATGGCAAGAATGAGCGAACGTGGCACCCACCCCACTGCGCTGTGCGAGCTGGGCCTTCTAGATTCCTCTTGGGATCAGTGGCAGGAGGGGCGATGGCAGGAAGCTAGGGATGGAAGGGACTGGGGGTCAGGCCATGTGGGAGACCCACTGGCCCGAGGTTCCCAAATCCAGATGAGGCCCCAGGGTGTGGTGGGGCTGACGGCCACCGGGGTCTCCTGACTCAGAGCAAGGGGTACTGTTTCTTCCGGGGAGTCTCGGTCGCAGTCTTAGTCCAGCGTGGCAGGAGAGTGACAGCCACCCCCGGGACAGGGACCTGGCTGCACCACAGTAACCGGACGGCAAAAAGAGGGACGAACCTCAAGCGCCACACAGTGAGTGAGTGGGCCAAGTCCATCAGCTGCTGTCCAGCTCACCCGCTGCCTGGGGATGGTCCTGCCCACCACTCAGTCTTCTGCAGACTTGCTCAGGGCTTCTGTAGCACTAACAGCTCCCCAGTGTGCCCCAGCCGAGCCTTCAGGTGTCACATTGACCCCTAGACGGCCGACCTCACGGAGATGCCTGTGAGCGCGGATTTGAACCTAGGGCTTCAGTAGACTAGGCAAACCTGCCACAGCCTGGCTAGCCCCCCATCTCTCATCCCCTTTTATTCAAAGACCGGTCTCGGGCGATCTAGCCCCTCATGGCCCTTTAGTGCCATGAGTCCGTTTCCAGCTGCCTACTTCTCTTGGAGGCAATCTAGCCCCTCATGGCACTCCAGTGCCATGAGTCTGTTTCTTGTTCCTTGTTCCTCATGAATTCCATGCCTAGGCACTGTAAGTTCTCATGGGCTCCCTAGCCCCTCATGGCGCTCTATTGCCATGAGCTCTGTTCTACTTCTGCTTCTCATGGAGGCCCTAGCTTCTCATAGCACTCCACGTCTGGAGTCTGTGAGTTCCAACCTTTCTCCTTTCTATAAACTCTACCTTAATTCTCAAAAAAAAAAAAAAAACAAAGACCGGTCTCACCTGCCTCCACCTGGGCTCCTCTGGTCTCAGTCTCAGTCAACAGCTGCGTGCAGCCAGAGGCCACTCCCACTCTACAGAGGCCCCCCACCCACCCAGATAACTACCCCTTTGCCGTGCTGCTGACCACACAGCCCCAAGCCCATAATTTCAGCACGCGCCAATTTCAGCCGGGCCTAGTCTGAAGATGGGGGAATGGGTAGGGGCTTTGGAGGAAGCTGTCCGCTCCGAGGTCCATGAGTTTTTCTCAGTCACGAGCAAAGGGACCTGAGTTCGGATCCCACATCAATGTAAAAATGCCGGGAGGCCAGTAGTTCCAGCCCTGGAAGGCGGAGCCTGGGAAACCCCAGAGCAAAGCAAACAGGCAGTCAAGCGATCCAGGGTGATTCCTGATATCACCCTCCGGCCTCCACAGGCACACACAGTGCATCTGACACATACACACACACACACACACACACACACACACACACACACACACACACGACAGTGCACAGGGACATGTTCACATGCATGCACACGTGCATACACTTGCCCGCTGATGCACACACATGTAAACATGCACACACACACACAAAGGAGGGTGGACACATCTGAAACGGAAGCACGTGTGTCTCTAAGTGGGGACCACCAACACCGACCTGGGCTGTGGGTAGAAAGTTCCAGACTGCAGCCCGCTATTGGGACAAAGCGCAGCAAGGATCAGCTGTGTTCTCCTGAGGAACAGCCCCCCTCACAGGGCACCCCCCCCAGGGGTTGTGTTACTGGGACACACACGAGTGTTTTCTGGCCTTTGCCAGACTCCTGAGTAGGGCTGATTCGAATGTGGCTCCTGATTGTAGCTGCCTGGGAACCCGTCACAGCCCTGCCCAGCCCAGTCTGGGTCTGAAGGGGACGCTCGGGATGCCCACTGATGTTCTAGAAGGGCAGCAGCAAAGGGCATAGCTGCTGTGAGACCCGGAGCCCCTTGTCCCAGTCACCTCCTGGGACCCCAGAGCTCCAGGGAGATGCAGAAGTGGGGGAGCAGCCCTGTGTGACAGTCATCTTGGGGTCCTGCAGGGCTCCTAGGCGGAGTCTCATGTAGCCCAGGCTGATCCACACATGTAGCCGGTGTTGGCCTTGAACTCCTGATTCTGCCACCTCCTGAGGGCTGCGGGACAGGTTGGCCCAACCTGGATCTGTAATGCTGGGGACTGATCCTCACTGGGGATCCTGCTGTCACTCTCCCTCTGAGCCGCGCCCCCAGGCCTCATTGAGCTGTCACTCTCCCTCTGAGCCCTGTCCCCAGCCCTCACTGAGCTATCATTCTCCCTCTGAGCCCTGACCCCAGGCCTCACTGCAGGGCGCTCTCCTCTGAACCCCTGATCCCTGGGCCTGTGGCCAAGTCTGCATGGGGGGACTGAGGCAGGGGAGTTTTGAGCTCACAGCCGGCCTGGGTACCTGATGCGACTGTCTCCAACATTATGAATAAATAAATAAACAAGTCAGTGTGGCTTTGGCCGCTTCACTCGGCCTTGGGCGCAGGGGCTGGGGGCCTGTTCCCAAGGCCACATCAGTGATGAGAGATCACCAGGGTGGGGAACCGAGGACAGAGCCAGGGGTCTTCTTGTGACAGCCTCCTTCCCGCAATCCCGGCCCCCGCCCACTCTCTGGTCCCGGCTTAGAGCCAGAGGACAGGAGGCTGATAACCTGGAGGAACCCCACCGCGGTATTTTTAGATGCCCTGAGCTCCATTTCTGCACGACAGCGTCTGGCTCTGTGCGGATCCAGCTGCTGGTGGGATTAGCTCCTGGGGCTCCTGTAACTCGACACCTCACAAGAGAGGAGCGCATAACACACCCTCCCTCCTGTGCTGGGTAGCCCAGGCTGCACCTCGCCGGTTGCCCAGGCTGGTCTCCAGCTTGCACTGTTCAGCCTCCTCTGAATATTTGATCCTGAGCGAGGGTCTCTGAGCTTTCAGACCAGGTCGCATGCAGCCCAGGCTGGCCGAGAGTTTGCTGTGTAACTAGAGGTGGTCCCTGTGCGTGCGGGGCGAGGTCTATGCCCGCCAAGCCACGGTGCTGGCCCGCACTTTCCCGGAAATCTAACTCATCCATCCAGGCTCCCTCTGGTCGGGCAGCGAATCGGTGGGCCACTGGGTACTGCAGGAGACGCCCTGACCCTTGCCTGTGAGGCCTGGTGGCCTTGCGTGGTGACCATGAGCCTCAGAGAAAGATGGCGAACCTGTTAGTAAGACAGGAGACGGCTCTGTGGGTCAGGATTCCTGCTGTGAGTGTTCCGGGAACCTGAGTTCAGATTCCTGAGTGTGCACGGCCACTAGATGTAGGCATCAACTTGACAACTGAGAGTTGAGCCTTTAGGCACATCTCTGAAGAGTTATTTGTGCATATAAAGCAAGATCTGAGCAAACCCGCAGGAGCTCTTCTGGTTGGCATGGGAGGGTGCGGCCCAGGAGAGTGGCACCATGCCCTGGGTAGGATGGTGAGATGGACGGAGCTGGTTCAGATTTGCAGTCTGGCCAGTGAGGTTCGTCTCTCAGCCGTCCTAGGGGTCTGGTGAGGTCAGCTCCCCTGGCCCCTGGTGTTGGGGTGGATGCTCCTGCCACACTGGACCAAGAGCTGTGACCGGAGTCTTAACTCAGAATCAACCCCCTTTGATCCCCTTAGCCCTTTGGTCATGAGTTTCTCGGACGCTGGGACGCTACTTGAGATTGACAGGGAGGAGAGAGACCCTGTGTGCTGTGGAGAGAGGTGGTCCATGTGGCCCACTGCAGGTGTGGAGGGGCTGGGTCCTTCGGTGGCTCAGAGTGGGGTGTGCCAGCTGGAGACAGCACAAAGCTGCCCAGTGTGTTGGCAGACACATGGGGTCACAGGTTGCTGCGCCGTCCCCTTTGCCTCTCACACACGGCGCCTGTGGGGAGGGGCTGCTCAGCACCCTCAGACACACGTGAACCCATTCAGAGGCCAACAGGGTTCGGGGCTTAAAGCCACTGCCTTGCAAGCAGAAGGTCCTGAGTTCGGATCCCAGACCATATGTAAAAAATGCCAGGTGGAGATGGGGGTAGTCTGGGAAACCCCACAGCAAAGCAAGAAGGAGGTGGAAGCCATCCAGGATGATTCCCAAAGTCACTCTTGGTCCTTCACAAGGACACACAGTGCCCTCTAATACAACACACACACACACACATACAGAGACAGACACAGACACACACAGAGACACACACACACAGAGTCAACAGACACACAAACACATACACACACACGCACACACACGCACACACGCACATCCCTGGAAGCCCGCAAGGCAGCAGCACGTCACCAGTGCTCCAGGCAAAGTCCCGGCACCCAGGGAGCACGTGTGGGACCCCAGGTCCTGTCCTGCACCCTACAAGCCTGGGCCGCCTGGCGGGTGGGGGAGGGGCAGGAGGCGGGGTCCCACTCAAGTGACCCTGCTTGATGGGCACGCCCCTCCCGCCTCCAGGGGCCGTGGAGCTGTCGCAGCGCCACCCAGCGGCCTCCTGGCTGTGCGCCATGCTTCACTGCTTCGGCAGCTACATCCTGGCTGACCTGCTCCTTGGAGAGCCGCTGATCGACCACTTCAGCAACACCTCGGGGGTCCTGCTGGCCTCCGCTGTCTGGTGAGCTGGGGGGGCCCTCCACGCGGCTCTCCCATCTCCCTCCCGCCCCTGTCCGTCCCGAGGTTGGGCTGGGAGGAGCTACTGACACCCCGTGGGGCAAGCCTCTGAGCATGTCTACAGGGGTGCCCCCGCCCCAACGCACCTTCCGTCCCCCCAGGTACCTAATGTTCTTCTGCCCCCTGGACGCCTTCTACAAGTGCGTGTGCTTCCTGCCGGTCAAACTCATCCTCGTGGCCATGAAGGAGGTGGTGCGGGTCCGCAAGATCGCTGTGGGTATCCACCACGCCCATCACCACTACCACCACGGCTGGTTCGTCATGATCGCCACTGGCTGGGTCAAAGGTACACGGCCCGGTGGGTAGGATGGAAGGGCCAAAGCGATTGCCGAGCAAGCAAAAGGACCTGAGTTCGAATCCACAGATCCCACAGACAATACCCAGTGGGTTGGTGGCACCCCCAGGCCAGCCTGGTCTACTCCGAGCGAGACTCCAGACAACCAAGACCTCAGGCGATCCCAGGTGTCAGAACCACCTCACAGGCGGGGACAGGCCTGGTTTCTTCTTCTTCAAACACATGTTACATAAACAGTGTTTGAAAAGTTATTATGAAATATTTCGCTTGAGAGGAAAAGGCTCCTAGACCGCGGCGCACAGGGGTAGGTCAAAGGTCAAGCTGGCAGAAGTCAGCACTTGCCTTTCGCCACGTGGGCTTCTGGGAACTGAACTCTGGTCCCCAGGTTTGCCTGCAGTCACTTGACCTGCTAAGCCCTGTCGCTGGCCCCTATGCCGCATGAACCTAGGTGCCCCTCCATTCTTGTGGGGGTCTCCTAATGAAGTGTCCAGTGGGTGGGGTAGGGAGAGAGATCGGTTGCTCCCTCCGGAATTCAGGGCAGAGGGAAGATGGGCTCAGGACATCCTGTCCCGCAGGTTCTGGGATCACCCTCCTGTCCAACGTGGAGCAGCTGCTGCGCGGTGTCTGGAAGCCGGAGACGAACGAAATTCTGCACATGTCCTTGTGAGTGTCCCGCCCCCGATGCCCCAGGGCCAGAGTTGCCACTGCCCTACAGAAGAGGCAGGGGGTGCGATACCCACACCCCCCCAAAGTCAGGCACTGGGCTGGGAGGACAGCACAAGGGTTAAAACCTTTACCTCGCAAGCAAAGGATCTGAGTTCAAATCCCCAGATCCCATGTGAAAATCCCAGACAGGTGAAACAGCCGGCCTCTCACTCCAGTCTGGGAGGGCGGAGCCTGGGACCCCCCCCCCCAGCAAGCTGGCTGCCAGAGGAGCCCCGCATGTTGCTCGCATGTTGCTCCGAGTTTCGTGAGAGCACCCAGCAGGAAGGTGGGGGAGCTATGGAAAGGGTTCCCGCCATCACCCTGGGTGTAAACAGACACGCACATGCTCAAGTGCATTTGTGAACAAGCACGCATGTGTGCACACGTCACCCACACGCACCACACGCATGCTATCATCTCCACGCCAGCTCCATACACCCACACAGGAGTAATAAAGCCAGGCGAATCGGGGTTACAGACAAGTCTCGGGAGACAGAGACAGCTGCACCCCTGGGGTTCACTGCCCACCAATTTCTCAGAGGCCCTGCATCAGGGAGGTCAGGAAGCCAGCGGTGGAGGCCCGGGGTGGAGGCCGCTCTCGCCCTGCGGCCTCCTCTCAAAGGACACAGTACACCACAATGCTGCTGGCGCTGAGCCCAGGGTGCTGGGGGGTGACTGTCCCCGAGCCGGCACCCTTGGTGACCACGACCTCCCCCACAGCCCCACCAAGGCCAGTCTGTATGGCGCCATGCTGTTCACACTGCAGCAGATGCACTGGCTGCCTGTGTCGAAAGCCTCCCTCATCTTCTGCTTCTCTTTGTTCATGATGTCCTGCAAGGTGAGCCCCCCACCCCCCTACCCCTGGGGAGCAGGGGGAGGGGCACAGGCGGGGTCAGGCTCAGCCCCCCCACTCCACCCGGTGTCCACGATCACACACCAGAGACGAAGCTGGGAAAGGTTGTTGCCCATCAGCTGTACCAAGGGGGGGCTCTACCACCTGCTCCCTAGGGCATGAGACCCCGGAGCCCAGAGACGCCCCTGTCACCCCAGTTCTTGGTAGGTGGACGTGGGATCTCGAGGCGCCAACCCTGGCCTTGAACCTTCAGCTTCCTGCCTCAGCTACCCAAGAAGCCGGCGAGACCGGGTTCCACCGGCAGGCAGGACAGGACTTTGAATTTTCAAAAAAAAACATTTTATCTATGTGTTTGAGGAGAGACAGACATAGAGACAGAAAAAGAGACAGAATTCATGCATGCCACGGTGCATGGGTGGAGGTCAAAGGTCAATGT
This sequence comes from Typhlomys cinereus, assembly GCA_023101885.1. Classification (NCBI taxonomy): domain Eukaryota; kingdom Metazoa; phylum Chordata; class Mammalia; order Rodentia; family Platacanthomyidae; genus Typhlomys; species Typhlomys cinereus. The sequence continues at coordinate 125,294 of JALPQD010001057.1, read as the reverse complement.
AAGTCCATTCTCACCTTCCACCACTTGGGCTTCTGGGGATTGAACTCAAACCACCAGGTCTGTCCACAGTCACATCCCCTCTGAGCCCTGTTGCTGCCCATGATTTTTTTTTTTTCCTTTTTTTTTAATGGTGGCGTGTCACTATGGGGCCCCTGCGGCCCCATACCCCTGCCCCCCTCCTGGGTGTCCCGAGTGCTGGGCAGGTAGGTGTGGGAGCCACGCCCACGCAGCCGGGCTTGAAGCTCAGCAGGACCTTGTGTCAAATGGACAAGCGCTGATGACATAGCAGTCCCCCCCCTCCCCCGGCCTCTCTGTGCCTGTTTCCTTTCTGTCGCTGAACACGGACCCCCCAGCCTGCTGCCTCCCCAGAGCTCCGGCAGATCTCAGTGTAGCACTTTGATACCCAACACGAACATTTGGAGCAGAGGCCCAGTGTTGGGGAACCTGTGGGATGGTTGGTGCCGCAGGCGCGGGGGGCGGGGCCGACCCTCGGACTTGCCACGCCTCTCTGTTCTCTGCCCCACCAGGTGTTCCTGACCGCCACGCACTCCCACGCCTGCCCATTTGACGTTCTGGAGGCCTACATCTGCCCCGTGCTGTTTGGGGGTGCAGCCTGGGGAGGCGACCCTCGTCACCACGACAATCACGGGGCGTCTCACGGTGGTGGAGGACCGAGCGCCCAGCACTTCGGCGGAGGAGCGAGCATCCAGCACTGCCCGCTGCCCGGCAAGTCCAAGGAGGAGCTCGGCGAGGGCTCCCGGAAAAAGAAGACTAAGAAGGCGGATTAGGGGGGCGGGAACCGGGGACCCTCAGCACCAGAGAGAAGTAGCTGGGCGGAGCATGCGGGGTGGCAGGAAGGCTGATCCAGCTCCCTGGAGGTGGGGCCCCTACAATGTGCAGCTTTGGGCTTTACTATTTGTGCTGCGGGGAGCTCAGAGCCCCTCCATAGGGCGCCCACCTCCCAGGGCCCCCAGAACTCGCCCCTAAGTTGAGAGGATCCGGTGAGTTCTGGCGTCCAGCTGCCCACAAAGAAACACAGCTGGCCGTATGGGGGGCCGGGCGCCCCAAGATCCAAGCCTGGGAGCGTTTGCATCACGCGGCTCCGCGTCGCTCATTCAGTCCTTCAATAAACCTCCCGAGGCCGCCCAAGGCCGGCCACGTTGCTGTGCGGGGTGAGACCAGGCTCTCCTGGATTTGTGGCCCAGCTGCGGCCCATTCACTGTCCCATCATTTCCCCGAGTGGGGGGCCACCCTCCCTCCTTCCTGTCCTCACAGCTCCGCAGGAGGGTCCATGAATAAACGCCTGAACCACCCGGCTAGTCCACTTTGTCCCTGGGCCTTAAGGTGGGTGGGAGGGGGGGAGGGGAGAAATCTGTCCCCAGGCCGGGACAGACCACAGGGAAGCGGGGTCTCTCTGTTGCAAGGCCTGAAAGACAAGTGGGACGCCCCCTGCAGAGGCTAAGGCAGGAGGACCAGGGGGGAAGAGAGAGGGGGAAGAGCAGGTCCCAGAGGACCCTGGGGGGGAGGGGCACTTTGTAAGCAGGAGCTTCAGTCCCCGTCCTGTCGCCAGCTCTGTTGAGTGTGTCCCATGGAGCCCTGGGGTGACGTGCCTAAGCCCCTGGGTGGTTCCGCCTTTGCTTTGCTCCCGGTTCCCGGGTCTCCGCCCTCCATGGCCCTCCCCCTTTTCCACCTGTGTTTCTTCCTGTCATTAGGGATCCGAACTCAGGACCTGCTGCTGCGAGGCGGAGGCTGTGACCCCTGAGTCTCTCCCCCAGTCTTAAGGGGGAGACGTCGGCGCAGAAGCTCCAGAGGATCCGCAGATTCTTCTGCGCTGCATTGCAGGAGAGGCGGGGAGGGTGTGGGTGGTACTGAGGGCTGTACTCCTGCACCACGGGTTGCCCTGGCTCGCGCCCTGGCTGGGGAGGGCGAAGGCGCCCCCATCGAGGTTCAGGGCTTTGCCCTTGGGCCCCCCAGCAGGCTGGCAGCGCACGACGGAAACAGCTAACAGAACATTCTGGAGGAGGGCGGGAGGGGACCGCAGGGAGGTGATTGACCGGACCGGCTGGTCCAGGGTGCCGTCCCCGGGGGTCACGTCTCAAGTTCGGGTTAATTTTATCTGTGCTTTGACGTGTGGCCCGAGCGAGGGGCTTGCTTCTTTCTTCTGCTGCTAAGCATCATGGGGCACACGGGCCTGTGGGACAGCTCAGGGTGTAAGGTGAAGCCGGGGGACCCGGTCACATGGGGGGGGGGGCCTGTGAACGTCACTGCAGAGAACAGAGGCCCCATGACCGGGTCACACTGCATGGAGTTCTTCACGCATGTGAAATTGTGGTGAGACAGGGTGGAGACCCGGTCTGGTTTTAAAAAATATTTTATTTTGTGTGTCACATGCACAGTGTATCCCTGTAGAGGACCAAGGGTGACTTCGGGAATCATCCTGATCGCTTCTTCCTCTTCCTTGCTTCACTATGGGGTTTCTCAGGCTCTGCCCACCACTATATCCATCTGGCATTTTTTTATGGGGGAGCTGGGATCCAAACTCAAGACTTTCTGCTTGCGAGGCAGAGTCTCAACTCCTGAGCCATCTCTCCAACCTGAGTCCACGTCTTAGCAGTGCCATTCCCGCCTGGAATCCTCCAGGGAGGGCCGGTGGCGGGGCTCAGAAGGAGAATGACAACTCAGTGAGGGCTGGGGGCGGGGCTCATAGGGAGAGTGACAGCTCAATGAGCAGGGGCGAGGTTCAGAGGAAGAGTGACATCTCAGTGACTAGGGACGGGGTTTGGAAGGAGAGTGACAGCTCAGTGAGGGCTAGGGGAGGGACTCACAGGGAGAGTGACACCCTGGAGCCCAGGGCCTGGGAATGCTCAGGATTTCCCATGCAGATTTATCTCCCATGTCCTCCAAGTCCACAGCTCGCTTTCTTTTGTCGGGGTGTTGTGGGGTGGCTGCCTGCCAGGAACAGAAGCACCAGATGCAAATATTGATGAAAAGCCTGTTTACGACTCTAGCTAGAGGACTCCAGCTCTCTGGTCAAAAACCACTAGCCAGGGGGCTGGAGAGACGGCTCAGGGATTAAGACTCCGTCTCAGTCCTGAGTTCAGATCCCAGGTCCCACGTAAAAACGCCAGGCGGAAATGTCGGCAGCAGCCTGCACTTCCAGCTCTGGTGAACAGAGCCTGGGAAACCCCAGAGCAAAGTAAGAAGGGGGTAGAAGCAATTCAAAATGATTCCCAAAGTGACCCTCAGTCTTCCACAGTGCATCTGACAATCAATCAATCAATCAATCAATATTTTTAGATCTAGTAAAAACACAAACCAGTAAGTCATTTATTTCTATTATTGTGATGTACAGTCCATTGATGCATTCTCTCTCTGTAAAAAACAGATGCAACATAATAAATAGCTCAGTGAGGCTCACCTAGCCCACCCCCCTGCCCCTGGCGTCCCGGCTTCTCACGTGATCTGTCCGTGACTAATACCCTCTCTCTTTCCCTGCACGCATCACTCAGGCACCGTGTGGGAGTCCAGCAGGGCCCCACAGCCCCTCGGGGGCTCCGCACTGCAGTTCCCGCGGCTGCCGCCAGATGGCGATGCTCACCGCCCACGCTGAGCCCTGCGACCCCCTCCTCGGGGCTCCCCACCATTGAGCAGCAGCACCTCTGCCTCTCATTCTTCTTCCGTGGAAATGCTGCTGAGAAGGGCAGGGCGCGGTGGAGACTTTTTAGGGAACTAGAGGTTTCCTTTGCTTCCACTGAGTGGCTGCCATGAAGGCAAGGAACTGGCTGCACTCCCTCCTGGCGGACAGCATGCATCCTGCTGACTTTCCTCCTCCAGCAAGGCTCCCAAACACCCTCCTCAGCTCAGGATGCAAACGCATGAACCACTGGGGGAACAACTCAACCATGACATTCACCCCAAGTCTACTGGCAGCTGGCTTTCACTAAATAATTCCTCACAGGTGTGCCTAAAGTCTCAAGTTGATACCTGTAACTCACGAGTAAGGCGCCTGTGGGCAAAGCTCCAGAACTGAGTTCGATTCCCAGAAGCCTGAAGGGGAGGAAGGAGAACCGACTTCTGACCGTTGACCTCTGCCCTCTGCCCGTGTGCCATGGCGTGGGCTCTCCTCTCTCTCTCTCTCTCTCTCTCTCTCTCTCTCTCTCTCTCTCTCTCTCTCTCTCTGCCCCCCATCAAACATATTTCAAGAAAGCTGAGTGGATGTGTGTGTCCGTCACCCCAGTGCTGTAGGAGGCACAGACGGGGGATCCCCAAGACTCGCCAGTTTTCATTACTTTCATCTCCTGCCCGCACCTTGTTCTCTTCTCAAGGGCAGTGGGCAGAGGCCTGGGAAGGGAGGCCAGGCCGCAGTGAAGGGACAGAGCAGGGTCCCAGGTCGTTCCCTGGCCTCACGCCATGGCCACTCCTGGGTGGGCACAGGGTCGCCCCACGCGCACCGCCTGCTCTTCTGTCCTTCCAGCATCCTGTGGTTCAGAAACAAGCTATGGCCAGACCACGCCCCCCAATTCGCCCTGAGCTGCCACTCTCCCTGGACCGGTCCCCAGCCCTCCCTGAGCTGACACTCTCCCCTGGCCCCGCCCCCAGCCCTCCCTGAGCTGTCACTCTCCTCCTGGCCCCGCCCCCGCCGTCCTGCGGACTCTTCCCCGCCCCGCGCCACGCCTGTCCAACAACATGTGCCCCGGGGACACACCTGAGGCTCCGGGTGGCTGGACACAGATCGTGGGCGATGGGACGGAGTGGGGAGATGGTTTTGCCCTCGGGCCGGCAGAGGCGCGGGCACCCCCGTGCCCATCTGGGTACAGGCTCAGCTTCCAAGAGGCCCCCAGGGACCCTGGTACCGCAGAGACTGGCTGGGGCCCTGGACGCAGCGCTGGGAAACCGCAGTTGCCTCGGTGACCCGGGGCTCGTGACAATCTCGGGGCTCCGTTGGAAACTGCTGCCCAACATCCCGGTTCACACCCGCAGACAGAGGGCGTGGGGGACTCAGGCGGCTGCAGGGGACCCAGGCAGATGGCTGCACCTGGCAGGACCCCCAGCCCGCAGCTGTGAGGTCTGCGGGCCTCGGGTCAGTTCCGAGGGAGACAGGACCAAGCGAGGAGAGCAGGGAGGATGAGCGGGGGACCCCTCAGCCCTGACACCCGCCGCCGGCTGCTGCAGGGCCAGGCTGGTCCCCTCCCCGCACCCCCGTCCCGCAGCGTCGCCATCTACCTCAGCTCGGTGGTATCAGGTAAGGGCAAGGCTGGGGGCTGCAGGCCCGTGGATGTGAGGGGGGGGTCATCAGGGCGACGCGTATGCCCTGTAGGGTCCCAGAGACTTGCGGGCAACCCCCGCTGGGGAGATGATGGGGACCTCTCAGACCCTCTGTCTCTTTCTCCACCACCCACCCAAGCAATTCATGTCGTCGTGGTGGGGAATCTTGTTCTTCACACTTTATTTTTGAGACGCTTCCTGACCCTGGAACCCAGGGCCTTATGCGGATGGGTGGGCTCTGGAGACCGAGCGCCGAGTCCTGTGCCCGGGGGAAGCACTGCGATGGGGCTCTGGGGCCTCTTTTCAAAAGTTTTGGGGGCTCTGCTTGAGCAGGCCGTTCATTTCGTGAGACCACCGACTAGCCAGAGCTGCGTTCTGCTGGTGTCTTTAATCTGAACGAATCGGAACAGTGCGGGGGCCACAAGCTGGCTCAGCGTGGTAGGGAGCTTGCCACCAAGCCCCACATCGTGAGTTCAATCCCCAAGGCCCACATGATAGAGGCAAAGCAACCCCTTATGCGTGGTGACTTCTGACTGCTCGCACATGCACGCACGTACTCATGCACCCCAAAATACATGTTGGAAAGAAAACTGCCTCCTCGGTCATTAAGGGAAGCAATGGCTTCATTCTGACTCATGGTTCTCAGTGACCAGGGAACTGGCCACACCACATCCGCACAGGAGTGGGGCGGGGGCAACCAGCTCTTGCCACCCTACCCACCTGACCTGAGAATGGTCTCACCACCACGGGCTGCATCCTCCCACCTAAGTTAGCCAATCTCCTGCAGGCTTGCTCAGGACGCCTTAACTAAATAATTCCACACAAACACCCAATCTACCTGCTTCCGCGATGTAGACAATCCTGTGTCCATTTCAAGCCACCTGTTGAATTTGACGAACACGAGGTACAAAAGCATCCCACTGGCTAATAGATGGTCACCCCAACCCCACATGTGCAGACTGGCGGCGAAAAGCCCTCGGCCACATCTGGAAGTCACCAGAGACTGTGGGGTTTGAGTGTTTCCAGTCATGGTGTGTGGTGCTATGTGCATACTGTTGTGAGTTCAAATGGAATTTTCTCTCATTTTATTTATGTACTTCTTTATGTTGGGGGACAAGGTCTTTCTAGGCCCAGGCTGGCCTCCTGTCTCCACCATCTGAGGGCTCACTTCACAGGCATGCTGGGGTAGTTTCCATTTCATTGAAGGTTTTTATATCATTTGGACAGAGACTTAAGGAGATGGGGTTCCTGTGGGTGTGTATGGCGCAAGGTGGAGGTCAGAGGGCAACTTTCAGAAGTCAGCTCTGTCTTCCCACCATGTGGGCTTCTGGGGATCGAACTCAGGTCACCAGGTGTGCCCGCAGTCGCCTCTCCCGCTGAGCCCTCTCTTGGGACCCACAGGTATTGGGTCTGTTGTTCCTTTGGCAGAGCTTGGGACAGAATGTGGGTTCCCCGTGTCTCCCTCCTGCTGTGAATGTCAGCTGCGCCACACCTAGCATCCTCAGTGAGCCTGGGGGCGGGGCTCAGAGGAAGAGTGATAGTCCAGCATCCTCAGTGAGCCTGGGGGCGGGGCTCAGAGGAAGAGTGACAGCCCAGCATCCTCAGGGAGGGCTGGGGGCAGGGCTCAGAGGGAGAGTGACAGCCTAGCATCCTGCAGTGAGGGCTGAGGGTAGGGGCTCAGGGAGAGAGTGACAGCCCAGCATCCTTCAGTGAGGGCTGGGGGCGGGGCTCAGGGGAGACTGACAGTCCTGCATGCATGATCCCTGGGTTCAGCCCTCTGTAAGGTGGGAGTCCCTCTCCCATTGAGAGCAAGGCCCCGTACCTCCTCGCGGGTGAGGGGCCGCCACAAAGCGCCCTGTGCACTGGACGCCCAGCTCCTGGTTTATCCCGTGGCCAGTGCCGGCCACCCCCCTCGACTTGGTTTGGTTTCTGGAGGAGCTGGATGCACCCCGGTCCTCAGGTGCTGGAACAAATGCGCCCCAAGTTGCAGTCAGAGCCCAACGCGCCCTGAATTCTGTCTGGCAGTGGCGTCTGGGATGCCATGGACTGAACCCATCTTGGCGGGGTCAGGACCCCGTGGCTTTCCGGGGTTTGGGGTCATGTGAGGCCTGCCAGGGATGCCCCCAGCACTGCGGGTCGCTGCCTTGGGGACGGTGGGCCTGGGGGGGGGTCTGGATGGTTCGTGCTGACTGCGGGCTGTTTCCCGCAGACATGGACGCAGAGAGAGAAGCTCTGCAGTGCTCCGCATACCCCGAGGTGCAGAGCTTCTGCCAGAAGCATGGCTTGACATTCGAGGTGAGGAGCAGAGGCCCCTGGACCCTCGGGACTCTCGCCACCCCCCCCAGCCACACCGAGGACCATTTGTCTTCCTGCCCAAAGTCATGGCCCCCGTCCTCCCTCCTCCCTCCTTCCTCCTTCCTTACTTTCTTATGTGGATGTGTAGGCTGAGTGCATGAGTAAGTACAGGGGGCAGGTCAGGGTGCGGCTGTGGTCACCATAGATGTGCCCGGGGTTGCGGTACCTGTGAAATCTGGTCTTCTTGCTACTAGGTTGGCGCTGAGCCCTTTGGCCCTCCAGTAGGGATTTCTGGGTTCTCCTGACTTCTATGGGTGCATGGGGACTGCAGATGCCAGAGCTGCTGCCTTGGCTTTTACCAGGGGTGGGGGAACCAGGGAGAGTCTGAGGATTTGAACTCAGGTGTGCAGACTTGCATGGGAGGCACATGACACACTCATTTGCCTGTGTGCAGCAGCCACCTGTGCCTCCCCCTCCCTTCCCTGCTCTGTCCCTTGCTTGTCTTTCCCTTTGTCACATGGTGGGGTGACAGTGGAACCTCTCCCAGCCAGCCAGTAAGAAAGGGGTCTTACGGGGAACCCGGTCCTGCCCACCCTTGGTCAGGAGTTTGAGGCCCAGAGAAGAGAGTCAGGCTGGGCAGCCGGCAGCCGTCTCCTCTCTCAGCAGTTCTGGAAGTTGGAGAGCATGGCCTAGAGTTGGGGGCCAGCTGGGAAACGCAGGGAGACCCCGTCACAGACAAAGGAAGTAACCGACTGAATAAAACCACACTTGAGGCTGAGCTCGGTGGTAGCGCGTTTGGCAGGTGCATGCAAAGGCCCTGGGGTGCATCCGCAGCCCTCGTCAAACCTAAGGCAATGTCCACAGAAAAGAAGAAAAGCCCAATGGGGGTTCTGGCTCGGACAACTGGATTCCCAAGGCACCCCTGTCCCGCCCCTTCCCCATCCCCTCCCCACTCTCCACGCCCCCTGTCCTGCTTCTTCTTCCCTTTCTGTCAACTTGGTGGGGGATGGAATCCAGGATTGTGTGCTGGATACTGGGCTGTCACTCTCCTCTGAGCCCCGCCTCCGGCCCTCATTGAGCTGTCACTCTCCTCTGAGCCCCGCCCCCGGCCCTCACTGAACTGTCACTCTCCTCTGAGCCCTGCCCCCTGGTCCTCACTGAGCTGTCACTGTCCTCTAAGCCCCGCCCCCCGCCCTCACCGAGCTGTCACTCTCTCTCTGAGCCCCGCCCCCGACTTCACTAACTCCGTCTGGCTCCTCCTCCCCCTGGGCATCTGCGGAAGACCTCCGAAGGTACTCTGTGGTGCCATCACGTCCACAACCCCCCCAGGTGGTGGATCTTAGGTGCGGCGTTGGGGCGCAGCAGGCCGCGGACCCCGTGACCCTTGAGCTGTGCCTGGAGGAGCTGCAGCGCTGCATGCAAAACTCGGCGGGCGCCACCTTCGTGGTGAGTCGACCCCACGCGAGCGCCCCCCAGACCCTGCCAAGCAACCACCCATGCGTCTTCCGCTAAGCCTCCTGCGCCTGGCATGAGGACTGAAAGAACTTTCCAGAATGTTCTACCTGGTACCCCAAGCTGACCTCAAGGTCACGGCCCCTTTGCCAGAGCGACACAAGGGCTGGAAAAGTTCTCTTATTATTTTTTCTTTTTTAAATTTATTATTATTATTATTTATTCAACTGTGCGCATGTGCGTGTGTATGTGCGCGCGCGTGTGTGTCTGTGTGTGTGTGTGTCTGTATGTGTGTAGAACCACGGACGAATTCGCGAACCGCCATGGACGCCTCCACCTCCTTCTGCCCCGGGATTCACAGGCTCCGCCCTACCAGGACCAGAAGCACAGGCCGCCCCCGCTTCCGCCTGGCGTCTATACGTGGGATCTGGGAACCGAACTCAGGACCTTCCCTGAGCCACCTCTCCAGCCCTATTTTTTCTTTTCTTTTTTTTTTTTATATATTTTTATTTATTCATTTATCTGAGAAAGACAGAGAGAGAGAGAGAGAGAGAGAGAGAGAGGGAGGGAGGGAGGGAGGGAGGGAGGGAGGGAGGAAAGTGTACACATATATGCCATGGGTGCACAGGTAGAGGTCAGAAGACAACTTTTTTTTTATTATTATTATTTATTATTCAACTGTGCGCATGTGCGTGTGTATGTGCGCACGCGTGTGTGTCTGTGTGTGTTGTGTGTGTGTCTGTGTATATGTAGAACCACGGACGAATTCGCGAACCACCATGGACGCCTCCACCTCCTTCTGCCCCGGGATTCACAGGCTCCGCCCTACCAGGACCAGAAGCGCAGGCCACCCCCGCTTCTGCCTGGCGTCTATACATGGGATCTGGGATCCGAACTCGGGACCTTCTGCCTGCAAGGCGGAGGCTTAACCCCTGAGCCACCTCTCCAGCCCCTATTTTTTCTTTTCTAAAAAATTTATTTTATTTATTTATTCAATTGGGGATGTGTGCGCATGTGTGTGTGCATGTGTGTGTGTGTGTGTGTGTGTGTGTGTGTAGAACCACGGAGGAATTCGGGAACCACCATGGACGCCCCCATCTCCTCCTTGTTTACTCTGCCCCGGGATTCACAGGCTCTGCCCTACCAGGACCAGAAACACAGCCCCCCCCCCCCCCCCCCCCCCCGCTTCCACCCGGTGCCTATAAGTGGGGTCTAGGATCCGAACTCAGGATCTTCCGCCTGCAAGGCAGAGGCTTAACCCCTGAGCCACCTCTCCAGCCCCCAAATTCTCTTATTTACGGATATGATTTTATGAGGGAGTCAGGACAGAGCTGCACGGTGCATAAGGTGCTGGTTCCCCCACTGCAGACCTGAGTTCGATCCCCAGGAGCCCCATGGTGCGGGGAGAGAACCCACTTCTGAAAGCTGACCTCTGACCTCCACTGTGTGCCACAGGGCATGAGTGATCACTCACTAGCTCTCCAGTATATAATTAATGAAGGGGAGAAAACCAAACAAAAACAAGCAGGAAGGAAGCAAGCGAGGGAGGGAAGGGAGGAAGGAGAAAGAAAAGGAGGGAGGAGGGACAGAAGGAGAGACAAGAAGAAGAATGGGAGGAGGGATGGGAGGAGAGAGGGAAGGAGGGATGGGAGGAGGGATGGGAAGAGGGACGGGAGGAGGGGCGGGAAGAGGGACGGGAGGAGGGGCGGGAGGAGGGACGGGAGGAGGAAGGGAAGAAGGAGGGGTGGGAGGAGGGAGGGAGGAGGGAAGGAGGGGGGAGGGAGGGAGGGACCTGTCCAGGGCTATGTGGAGACACAGCTCAATGCAGCATCCAGAGAGACGAGGGCCGAGCCTGTCTCCAGAGCTCGACACCTAGCAGGATTCGAACCTGGCTTTTTGTCCCTGCCTGTGTTCCCCCCAGGCGCTGCTGGGTGACCAGTATGGCCCCTGCCTGGTGCCCCTGCGCATCGAGGAGAAGGAGTGGGAGGCCCTGAGCGCCCAGCTGGCCTCCAGATCCCGCGACTTGCAGCTGCTCAACAGACACTTCCGGAGAGATGAGAACACGCTGCCCCCCACCTACGTCCTGCAGCCAGCGAGCGCATGGCCGGCCACGTCCAGGTCATCCACGGAGTCCAGCAGCAGCACCAGGGATTCAAAGTTGCTGCGGGACACGGTGTGCAGCAGCGCGTGGAAGAGGTAGACCACCCGCGGGTGGGCGGCCAGGACCTGGGGGGGGGGCGGCGGCAGCCCGAAGGCCAGGCACAGCTGGAAGCACACGCCCCTCAGTAGGCCGCGGGCATCCACGCTCAGCTGCGACGTGCCCAGCAGGCGCAGGATGGTCACCGTCTTGCAGCCCAGCAGCCCAGGCGCTTGTCTGGCTAGCTGGCACAACAGGGCGGTCTTCCCGATGCCCGGGGGGCCGAAGAGCACCAGGGGTGGGTGGGGGCAGCCGTGGTCCCGCCTCAGCCTGTCTCCCAGCTGGGCCAGCAGCTCCTGACGGCCGCAAAAGGTCCCAGTGGCCTGAGCGCTTTGGCCCAGGTGGTGGCAGATGTCCTGGTACAGCCAGTCCAGGGGCCGAGCGGCCGCGTCCAGCTGCCGCAGGTGCGCTGCCAGCTGGTGGAGGGTCCGAGTCACAAACTGCTCGCTCAGCTCCTGCAGGTAGCGGGCGTGAGCCTTGTTCTTGGGGTTAACCAGGTCGCGGCTCCAGGGCAGGCGGTGGACTTTGAGGAGCCCCGGCTGGGCGTCGGCCAGACGGCCCTTCAGGCTGTGGAGCTGGCTCTGAGCATCGGTGTCCAAGCAGCCGTCTGCTAGTCGGTCCACCATCTTGAGGGCGCAGTCGTCCAAGAGGTGCTTGTGCAGGTCAGGGATCTCGCGCAGAAACACGGTGGCACCCTGCTCCCCGCTGGCCAAGCTCAGCAGACCCCTGTCCATCTCCCACTCCAGGACTGAGGAAGAGACATGGGGCATCAGCCACTACCCGGGGGTGGGCCGTAGGGGGTGATCTGAGGAGACTCATGAGGTTGGTGACAATGATTATCATTTGGAAAACCATCTGGAAGCATCTGGCACATAGGCCTCCGGGTGTACCTGAGACTGATCTGGGCTAGGCGAGCCTATGGTTCACCAAGGGACTGTGTAGACAGGAAAAATCTAGAAGTGGCTCACTGGGTTCTAGGAGCCACAGGAGAGGAAATGGAAGCATTGCTGAATGGGATCAAGATCTCCCACTGGGTGATGGAATGTTCTAGAACTAACCAGGGCGATGGCGCACAGCACCATGAACTGGGCTAAATGCTGCTAAAATGCTCACTTTAAACAGCAGCTCACTTTAAACACAGTTCCCCTTAGTGTTGTGCATTTCTGGGGCCAGCAACATGGCTTGGTGAGTGGAGGGGATCACGGTGCAAGGCTGATGACCTGGGTTCAATTCCCAGTGAAGGAGGAAGGAGAACAAAAAGTTGCCCTCTGACCTCTGCACACACATATACACACACATAGAATACTGCTCATTTTTAAAAACAAATTTGTAAAAAGAATAACTTGACCAGCCAGCTTAACCTAAGACCAGAAAACCCTCAGGCCAAAAAAAAAAAATGAAATTTTTTTTTTCAAAAAAGGAAAACCTTAGATCCTACGGAGAGCGCCCCCATCTCAAAAATAAGCCTGAGGGAGTTACTCTGGCCAGGTGGGAGGGTGCCTGTGTGCAAACCTGGAGGCCAGAGTTGGACCCTAGGCGCCCCCAGGTGGAAGGTTTAAGAACGAGGACATTTCCGTGAGATCTGAACACAAGTCCCTTTGCTTGCAAAGTGTTGAACGAGCTTGGGGGGGGGGGGCTTTTTCAGAAGGGTGAGACCAACATACACTTTCCTGAAAGCTGGGGCTGGAATTTTGCTCGTAAAGGGCCAGAGAAAGACCTAAGTGTTGACAGGCCAAACTGGATGTCGCCAGTTTTGTCTGTGTAGCAAGAACCCAAACATGCGCCATATTGCGATGCGCTACAGTGGCTTCTGGTAAAACTTTATTTATAAAAGATATGCCGGGGGCTGGTTTGGACCCTGGGCTGTAGCTTGCAGATTTCTGTTCCCAGAGGTGGTAGCTGCCATGGGATTTGTATTTTCTAGAACTCTGAGCCCACGGGAGTTTCTCCCTGGGGGCCGTGGCTTTGAAATAGCTCTTGGACCTCAGGAATTCTTTCTAAAATTGCTCTGGGCTGAGCGAGGGCCTCAGACTCTCCAGAGACCATGGAGCCCGGCCTCGAGATGGGGTTCCACATCACCCCGAGCCATGCTGTAGGTGAGCGTGAGAACCCGGTGTAAGTCCTTGTAAAGAAGTCACACTGCACGAGTCTGAACCGCAGCACCTGGGGCTCCCTGGGGACTGTGCTCAGCAACCTCGGCAAGTTGGAGAGCGCTGGGGTCGCTAAGTCAGCCCGTCTGGAAAAATATGGGGTAAAGGACTGGGGATAAACAAAGAGACCTGAGTTCAGATCCCCGGATCCCAGGGAGAAATACCAGGTGGGTGGGGAGATTCTGTGGGATTCCAGCCCTGGAAGGCGGAGCCTGCAAACCCCAGAGGGAAACAAAAAGGTAGAAGCAATCCAGAGTGATTCCTGGTGTCAGCCTTAGGCCTCCACAGGACACACAGTGCGTGTCTCTCTCTCTCTCTCTCTCACACACACACACACACACACACACATGCATACATACATGTGCGCACACATACAAGCAAGCACACACATCCACACATCCACCCTTATGCACACATATGCACACATGCACTCACATGCACAATGCATGCACATGGGTGCATGCACACATGTACATAAGCACACACATGCACATTTGTGCATGCACATACACATTTGTGCACACACATCCACACACGTGCACACATGTGCACATATACACACATGTACACATGCACACATGCTCACACATTCATGCACATGCACATGCACATGCTCACACAAAGCCCAGCCTTCACTCTCACGCAAACTGGCGCGGGGTGAGATAAAAGGACCCAGAGGCCCACGCTGCGGCCATGGCTGTCCTGTGTCCCAGGACCTAGACCTACTAGGCGCTGGCGCAGTGCACATTGTCAGGACTCAGGGCCCTGGGGAGGCCACATTCTGAGTGCGAGTTCTCCATCTAGGATATGCTCACCTGACCAGTGGTAGCGCAGCCACTGCCCCTGACTGATGAGGCCCAGCCTCCAGGCCTCCTGAGCTCCGCAGTGGAGGATAGATGTCAGAGTGGCCTCCTCGGGCCCACAGGCCTCCCTGGACCCCGATGGCTGCAGGACGTAGGTGGGGGGCAGCGTGTTCTCATCCTCCGGAAGTGTCTGTTGAGCAGCTGCAAGTCGCGGGATCTGGAGGCCAGCTGGGCGCTCAGGGCCTCCCCTCCTCTCCCGATGCGCAGGGGCACCAGGCAGGGGCCATACTGGCACCCAGCAGCGCCTGGGGGGAACACAGGCAGGGACAAAAAGCCAGGTTCGAATCCTGCTAGGTGTCGAGCTCGGGAGACAGGCTCGGCCCTCTCGCTCTGGATGCTGCATTGAGCTGTGTCTCCACATAGCCCTGGACAGGTCCCTCCCTCCTCCCCCTCCTTCCCTCCTCCCTCCCTCCTCCCACCACCTCCTTCTTCCTTCCCCTCCCGTCCCTCCTCCGCCCCCCTCCCGTCCCTCTTCCCGCCCACCTCCTCCCGTCCCTCTTCCCATCCCTCCTCCCATCCCTCCTCCTCTCTCCTCCCATCCCTCCTCCCATTCTCTTCTTGTCTCTCCTTCTGTCCCTCCTCCCTCCTTTTCTTTCTCCTTCCTCTTCCCTCCCTCGCTTGCTTCCTTCCTGCTTGTTTTTTGTGGTTTTCTCCCCTTCATTAATTATATACTGAGAGCTAGTGAGTGATCATCAGCCCTGTGGCACACAGTGGAGGTCAGAGGTCAGCTTTCAGAAGTGGGTTCTCTCCCCGCACCATGGGGCTCCTGGGATCGAACTCAGGTCTGCAGTGGGGGGAACCAGCACCTTATGAACCGTGCAGCTCTGTCCTGACTCCCTCATAAAACATATCCGTAAATAAGAGAATTTGGGGGCGGAGAGGTGCTCAGGGGTTAAGCCTCTGCCTTGCAGGCGGGGAAGATCCTGAGTTCGGATCCAGACCCCACTTATAGGCACCGGGTGGAAGCGGGGGGGGGGGGGGGGGAGGCTGTGTTTCTGGTCCTGGTAGGGCAGAGCCTGTGAATCCCGGGGCAGAGTAAACAAGGAGGAGATGGGGGCGTCCATGGTGGTTCCCGAATTCCTCCGTGGTTCTACACACACACACACACACACACACACACACATGCACACACACATGCGCACACATCCCCAATTGAATAAATAAATAAAATAAATTTTTTAGAAAAGAAAAAAATAGGGCTGAGAGGTGGCTCAGGGGTTAAGCCCCGCCTTGCAGGCAGAAGTCCCGAGTTCGGATCCCAGATCCCATGATAGACGCCAGGCAGAAGCGGGGGTGCCTGCGCTTTTGGTCTGGTAGGGCGGAGCCTGTGAACCCGGGGCAAAGGAGGTGGAGGCGTCCATGGTGGTTCGCGAATTCGTCCGTGGTTCTACATATACACAGACACACACACAACACACACAAACCACCACGCGTGCGCACATACACACGCACATGCCACAGTTTGAATAATAAATAATAATATAAAAAAAAAGTTGTCTTCTGACCTCTACCTGTGCACCCATGCATATATGTGTACACTTTCCTCCCTCCTCCCTCCCTCCCTCCCTCCCTCCTCTCTCTCTCTCTCCTCTCTCCTCTGTCTTTCTCAGATAAATGATAAATAAAAATATATAAAAAAAAAAAAGAAAAAAAAAATAGGGCTGAGAGGTGGCTCAGGGAAGGTCCTGAGTTTCGGTTCCCAGATCCCACGTTATAGACGCCAGGCGGAAGCGGGGGCCCTGTGCTTCTGGTCCTGGTAGGGCGGAGCCTGTGAATCCGCGGGGCAGAAGGAGGTGGAGGCGTCCATGGCGGTTCGCGAATTCGTCCGTGGTTCTACACACAAAGACACACACACACACAGACACACACGCGCGCGCACATACACACGCACATGCGCACAGTTGAATAAATAATAATAATAATAAATTTAAAAAAAAAATTATAGAACTTTTCCAGCCCTTGTGTCGCTCGGCAAAGGGGCCGTGGACCTTGAGGTCCCTTGGGGTACCAGGTAGAACATCTGGAAAGTTCTTTCAGTCCTCATGCCAGGCGCAGGAGGCTTAGCGGAAGACGCATGGTGGTTGCTTGGCAGGGTCTGGGGGGCGCTCGCGTGGGGTCGACTCACCACGAAGGTGGCGCCGCGCCGAGTTTTGCATGCAGCGCGGCAGCCCTCCAGGCACAGCTCAAGGGTCACGGGGTCCGCGGCCTGCTGCGCCCCAACGCCGCACCTAAGATCACCACCTGGGGGGGTTGTGGACGTGATGGCACCACAGAGTACCTTCGGAGGTCTTCCGCAGATGCCCAGGGGGGGAGGAGCCAACGGAGTTAGTGAAGTCGGGGCGGGGCTCAGAGAGAGAGTGACAGCTCGGTGAGGCGGGGGGCGGGGCTTAGAGGACAGTGACAGCTCAGTGAGGACCAGGGGGCAGGGCTCAGAGAGAGTGGACAGTTCAGTGAGGGCGGGGGCGGGGCTCAGAGGAGAGTGACAGCTCAATGAGGGCCGGAGGCGGGGCTCAGAGGAGAGTGACC